>QGMK01000473.1:0-24149 GCA_007825345.1 Lachnellula suecica
TTCTCTCTCTCTCTCTCTCTCTCTCTCTTTATATACACAAAACCTATTAACATGCATCACTAACTAGAATAGCAATACTACCCTATACTCTGGACTCTGGACTGGAGCCTGGACCCTGGACCCTGGACCCTTGGACCTTGTAGTGGATAGCTTGGGATAGGAGGGAGCAGGAGGGAGCAAGAGGGTTGGAGGGCTGGAGGCAGGAGGGCTGGAGGCTGGAGGAACTGTGGCTGGAGAGCAATGTGGACATTTAGCTAGCTAGGAATAGCTTCAATTTAAGTTCGAAACCTCAAACCCTCCCCCCACTCCCTCCGCACGCTCTCCTGCACCCCCTACACATTTCTATTCATAGCATATGCAGTCGCTCGTTTTGCACCACCTTGTACATGCCAATAGATTAATGGGGCCTTCCTGGGGTCCTCTTTTATTTGGAGAGGGAAGTAACTTCCCTCTATGCTTTCGTAGGGACCTTAGCGACTTTCCTCGGCGTTTTATCGCAAGATAACTGGAACATTGCGGGTGATGAATCTTAAACGAGCCCATATACAAGTTCACAATTACGACTACGCGGCCGGAATCTTCATATGCTGGGAAGAACCACTGCCCACTCTCTTGCCCTATCCTTGGATCCATTTCCTGGTATTTCCGTACCCCGTGTTCAGGAGTTCTGGATAGCATTTGGTACCAAGGTATACCAAATCTTCTGCAGCATTCAAGAGACCGGGAAGAGTGTCGATAAGATGGTCATCGATGGGACAGTCTGGTTTTAGTTTGCGTATAGACTTCTCGTCACAGCATGACTCAAAAAGTTGATTTCTTGTGGCCTTGGCCACGATAGGCCCACTTTTTTCGATCTGCTGTGCCTATCATTTGTCAGCTCCTCAGCATCTATAGTAATGTTTGTGGAAGCTTACAAGCAGTTCCACCTTGTGTGAAAAGGCGTCATAGGCCTCGAGCTTGCTTGAGCTCCGGGTAACTAAGCAGAGAAGATGTTCAGCACTATTGGAGAAGACTAAAAGGCGAGAGACAAGGGATTGCATACCGCGACCAGAGTTATCGGAGGGGCCGGAGGAGTAGCCGGAGTCGGTATTCTCTAATCTACTTCGTTTCGCAGGTGGTTCATTACAGATATTTACTCCTCTGTAGTATTCTAGTTTCTGTTTCGAAAACTTCGGGTGAACCCGTTCAGGTGAAGCCCCTGCTAGTGTCTTCGTGACAACATCGTTCCTGCATTATCTTGTCAGAGCATTTTAACATCACGATTATCCAGGATCTCCTCACCCTACTTTCGCCGACTTTAGAAGATATACGACGCATTTTAGAAGCGTCGTGACTTGGTTTGAATTATTTACAGGGGGAAGTTCAAAAACGTTGAGCGTGTGAAGTAATATATCACACGCTATGGGCCGTCGCGTTGCATATAGATATTCCAACAATCTCTTATGGCTCATTTTTACTACTTGATATTAGCCTGAGCTCACTTCACTCATAGGTAACTTACAGAGGGTGTTTAGCAAAGAGAGCTGCCGCCTATACTATACGAGACGGGCCCGAGCCTGGAGAAAATGCCAAGAAGGCATTCGTAGAGCATCGAAACGTCTTGCTTATACCTACCGAGCTTTTTTCGTAAGGTTGCGTTGCCTTCAGTAGCCACATCCTCAACCCGCAACACGCAATATTGAAAGCATTTCAACAGCACAGCACTCTCATCGTTAATGACAATTTTCTCTGCAATTTTAGATTCGACATCTATAATTCTGCTTCCTACCTGAGGCAGGTCCAGGAGATCTTTGCCGTCACCTCCCAACCACGACCTCAGCGTACTCTCGTCGAGGATGCGAGACAACCAAATTCCACGGGTAATGTCTTCTGCTTCTCGTAGTAATTTTTGTATCGTCTTGGGAGTCAAGATCGCTCGTTTATCCCGACCGACTCTGAATATATTAAATTTTCCTTCCGTGCTTGAACCGATTTCAAGGGGGATGTGAGGAGCGAATTCCTTATAACTGAGTTCGATCTTATCTGTAATGTTCAGTAATCCACCCGAATGACTTGGTTGTCGTTTCGGTGCTTGCTTCAGCAGTGAGGGCTTCGATGGACTTGACTTGCGCGTGGCTTGACTTGGCTAGAGGCACTCGAGGCACTGGACGGATTTTACCCCTGGGCTTTTTTCGTGGTGGCTGCGACGACAACGATGGGCCCGACAGCAGTAGCACCTTCTTCCCAGAACGCGTCCTATCACGCCAAGGTGGCTCTATACCACCCTTACCCTTCCCAATTAATGGTGAAGGTGGTGGGCTCGATGTGTATATCCTGTTACCTGGGTGAGGTGTAGCAGGTCTGTATCTCTTCTTAGTTCTCGCCCGATTGTCTTCGTTGCTTGGTTGGGACGACGGCAGTGCTGGTTTTGGCAGCGGCGTGAGTTCACACATCGGACCGTCACTACCTCGTGGCATGTAATCGACCTTCCCTACGGGGGGAATACGCGGCTGGGAGTAGGTTGTGTTTCCAATCTTTCAGGTGCTATCCAGCTTGGATCCTCATATTCATCTCCAGTTCTAAAGGAGGGAAATGAAAGTTCTGTGCTATCTCCTACCACTTGTCACGAGTTAGGTCCATGGTTCTCAAGGGGAAAATAATGCGAGGACGTACCTGGAGTGTGTCTTTCAAGATCGTTGGGACTTCGACTAAACAGTTTCAGCTTTCTCCCTGATCAAAATTCAAACTAGACCCCAACTTACACCGTCTGCTCCGGTCCGCCTTCAGCATCAGAAGAGGTAGCCTCGATGTCTAGTCGAAGCACTGGCGGTTGCTCGACACTCGACTCGCGTGACACGTTTAATGGCGGTACCTGGCTGGAAAGGTCCACTTTATCGGGAGGGCCAGACGATTGTCCATACAGCTCCAATTCCTCTAGCAGTCTCTCGATCAGTGAGTCGGTGCCACGGTTGAAATGTTGCAGCAACTTCACGAAATAGCTGGCGTTCTTTGAAGAGCTTATCGCAAGGATAACTGTAACCTGAAGAAACTAAATAACTTCAACCATGTCTCTAGAGCAAGCATTTGAAAACGAACCTGTTCTAGCGGCTGAACTCCAGGTGGAATACAGGTTGCCAAGACTTCGTTAATGTCGGTTTTTGAACCAAATCAGCTCTATCAAGTGTGTATCTTTGAAACTACCTAGTCCACAGATATCTTCTTTAAAAATCATCCATTAGTAATAGACATTATTTGCAAGGGATACTTCGCCAGACATACCACAGAGTTTGCTCGCGATAGTTGGGTCCACCAATCGCTCGAACGCAAGCTCAGTCACTTCGCTCAATGGAGACTTCAGATTTCCTATGAGCTCGGACACGATTCCTGGCTAGGTCACCTCCATGGTTCGCAAACAGGACAAATATCATCAAAATGGCGAAGAGCTGTAGTCGAAAACTCGAAATTGATGAGTTTTGGTCAATTTGACGGGATGCCGATGTTTTCAAATGAAAAGGGGAGAGCATTTGGTGGGAAATGTGGGAGGCATATATGGCAACAAGCCAACGATGCCTATTGTAGGCAAAGACGCGGCCTGAATTTAAGACAGCTCGGGGAGACGCGGTTTGGCATGGGTGTGCTGCAAACACTTTACGCGCCTTGGACCACGATGAAACATGACTCCGGGGTCATTGTGCGCCTTGGTTGGATCCATTGGGCCCTAAGGTCGTGCAGGGGAAAAGCAGCGACAAGGTGTGGAGGTGGTGAGACGGAAAATGCAGCTCGATAATGGAAACCCAAATCCAGCTTGAGTCACGTGACGTGTGTACATTTAAACGGATCTCAACCCTAGAGAAAAGAATCAATTTGCTTGTTGTGATATGGAACAGACGGGATCGGGTCGTTAACTCTAATAAGGAGGCAAATGCTGGTTGGCTTTGAATATGAATTTAAGACTAGATGACAGAAGATAACAGGTTGCGGCTGGAGCGGTGGCCCTTGGATCGCAGAAGCAGGAATTGATCGTTTTGAGTGATAATTCTTGCTATCTACAACTTGTTACAGTAGTAGACCAATGAAAAGGGATAGCGACTTTCAATGTCAGCCTTCTTTAAATCGTCACAAATGATATCCATGAACTTCCAATCGAACACGTCATTGAGACACTTGCTATTGAGAGGCAGCCTTGAACGGCACTTTTGTCCCTCACGTGAGCACGCTGTTATCCGTAAAATAAAGATCAACATAATTTTTTAATATTATTACTTCTAATATCAATTATAACCTACATACAGGCTGAAGGTTATCATATTCAAACCCAGGTGAGAAAAGCGGGAATCTTTACACGAGGCTTGGCCTTTAGTTACTTGCCTTCGTAAAACTTCCCTAGCAAAAATTCAATTGACTCTCCGTGCAACAATAGCTGATCTATTTATTTACGAAAAGCCAGCAATTCCAAAGGGCCTCCAGAATGCACATCCAAACTTAGTCATGTCCCTGGACAGCTCCCGCAACGCCGCTGCCAAGACACCGAATATCGATGCATTCTCCGCGAGAGGTACCAGGTTCACAAACTGTTTCGTGCAGAACTCAATGTGTACTCAGAGCTATCGCTCACGTCGCATGTTTAGGTGATACATATGCGCCATCGATCGTTGGCTCTCCTGATCCAGACCCTATGCCAATAAAAGCTAGGATTATGATGAACGATGCAGTCACCAGAAAAGTGGGTGGAAAATCTTCCGGAGTGTCAATGGCACCGCGTGTATACGCTGCAAACAAAGTACAGCCTCTGGAAGAAATATAGGTATTGAGTTTTCTCAAATAAAAATATATCCAAAGCGAGATAAAAGTCACTATCATCAAATTACCCTTTTGGCAGAGGAAGCATTACGATCCTACATGATTTTCCCACGCCACCGACTGATGATGTGTTCGGTACTACCTCCTTCCGCATGTGGGATTCTTGGAACGGATTAATGGGAGGACATGATGGTTGTGGAAATTGGAGTTATAGAGTCAGAAGCGGCTCGTATTTAACGGTGCTGACCAACTCACCTATTCGGTCAGTTAACGACTTTTGCCTTCCAGACTAAGCACTGTCAGCAAAAGGTGGTTAATTTTGTATAAAGACATTTCGAATACTGTACTGTAACCATCGAAATGAATATTCTCCTTCAAACATATCCAAACAAAACTACCACTCCAACAATTTCCTTTTCTGTCTATTCTTCTTTCTTATCATCAAACCAATTATTAACAACAATGCCTTCATTCATTGCATTAGCTTCCCTCTTTTGGCTTACATGCCTTTCCCTCATTTCAGCCGCTCCCTTCTCGTATGGCAACAACCGTCTTGGGAACGGTTTCCCTACAGTGGCCAACCCCTCAGCCCAACTCACTGCCATCGAGGCTGCAGCTCACGGCTCTCTTCCAGACGGGCCAGCTCCGCCATCAGCCCCAAGCTCGAATAGCATTACTAGTCTTCGTCTAATTTCATTCAATGAGTTAACGGAAGTCGCATTTTTCACAGAGCTCATTGCCAACATCACAAACAATGTTGCCGGTTACACGTTTGACGCAGACCGTTCGAAGCAACATATGCTCACAATTCTCACCGCTATTCAAGCTCAAGAAGAACTTCATGAATTGAATGCCAACGAAGCTGTGACGAAGTTTGGTGGCCAGGGGCCAGTCCAGCCATGCCAATACAACTTCCCCGTCGACAACTTGAAAGACGCACTCGCCTTGGCATCTACTTTTACCGATGTCGTTCTTGGGACGCTTCAAGATGTCCAGAATCTCTTTGGCACTGGTAAGTTCCCCTATCAAGTTTGATCATCAACTTTTCACATGCTAATGAACATTTAGATGGCGATATTGGTCTCATCCGCGGCGTCGCATCGGTTATCGGTCAGGAAGGCGAACAAAACGGATTCTTTCGATTCAAGGCAGACAAAATCCCCAGTGCTGTTCCATTTTTGACAGCAAGCACACGCGAATTTGCCTTCTCTGCGTTGAACCAGAATTTCGTTGTTCCTGGCTCCTGCCCCAACATTGGCACAATCGACCTTCCCATCTTCGACCCTCTCGTCATCGAAACTCAAAACATCCAACCCCAGTCTCAGAACATCCAATTCAGCATTATCATTCCCACCGGCGGAATTCCCAGTTCGTGGCACTCGGACTGCTCCGGCTTATCCCTTGTCTGGATCAACCAGCAGAATACCCCGATTGTCGAGAAGCTTCAGAACATTCAGATCGATCTTAAAAACCTTAGAATTACCTTCGAGACTCAATTTCCATTTGATTCAGCTTCTTTTGGAAATGGTTTGACGATTGCGGCTGTGACGAACAGCACTGGGCCATTTGCGACAGCAGATACCGTTGCAGCTGATACTATCTTTGGCCCCGGTCTGATTGAGATAAATTAAGAGAGAGTTATAGGATAGGAGTTTAGATTAATGTGCAGTATGGGGTCACCAGATCCTTTCTAAATTCCGTTGCCTACCGCTCCGTGAAGTGACATATGATTCAATATCTTCTTAGAACCCTCTTTTACAACGCATATTTAATGAAAAGAGCATGCGCCATTACCCCTGGGGTAGCTATGTATTAGACACGCTAAGCTGTGTTCTTTTGACAATCCTACTCAACTATCAAATCCGACTTAGAGATTCAAAGCTCGGCCAGTCGTTTGAGACACTGCACAGCCTTTGAATAAAATCAACCAATCTCACTAATTGGAAGGTGGAGAGATAGATGTACCACAAGCAATGGAGGCCTGCTCTTATGTAGATCTACCTAAGACCAAATCACCGCGCTCACGCCTTCCTTCTGGGCCTCTGCAAAAAGTCATCCCAAATCTCCACATCCTCCACATTCGTTCTACTCCCTTATCCTTTCCGCTCCTTACTCCCAAACTTCATATGTATAGCTACTAAATACGTTTACACTTCCATATATGCGAGATTCGCCCTAATACATCTCCGACTTCCCTTTGAGAATGAAGCAAACTAAAGTGCTAACAAAGAATGCAAATACTTCATTTTATAACTTAATGCGAAGGAAGGCCCCGAACAGGCTCCCTTGAGATATTATCATAACAAGGGGGTAATTTGGTGGGTCCACCTTCGGCTCCCCGATCATTTTTGGTCGCCTTGGAAGCCAAGAAAAGTCAAATCCGGGTCCCTTGCCTGATGCGCTAGTCATATATCGGGAAGTAATGAAGCTGTCAAAGCAAGACGATACGATATTGTGCTGATGGATGTACAAATGCCAATCATGGTGAGTTTCCTGCGGCCAATTCCATCTTCGTATTATGAACAGTAGTGCAGGGGGGCTTTGCAGCCACAGCAAAGATTAGAGACGACCAGCGGACTCAAGGACTATCTATACAAGCCTCTTAATCAGAGCTACTTAATCCGAACAATCTCCAAGTGCGTATTCGGCACTTGTGAAAATCATTGAATTTGGATGGTTTGTGTGGGTGTTCAGGTAAGCGGAGATAATCCATGGCACGAGAGGTATAAAGTATGATGGTGGGTTGCATTTGAGTCATTGCACATGCTGATATATTGGATTTCCGTATCTTCCCTTCTCACAGCCAGCTTACTAGAATTCCAAAGATTGCTTGAGGAAAGGTGGGGGATTAAGGCAATGGTCGTGTGAGGCTGTCAGGCGATGATGTGTCTGCAGCGCTATGTTTGAGTTTGGACTGAGTTACATGGGGATGATGTACTGGTTAGTCCGATGGAAACTCTGTTTGTGTTAGGGATAGATATCCTTGGCGGCGGTCAAGGTTGGGTAGAAATGGTAGCGAGATCGGAGGAGGGGTGCTTAGTAGATTTCATACGAAGGAGGGCAGCTCACAGGATGAGAAATGGGGTGCTTGTGATATGGCTGGATGGAGTAGAGTCTAAGATTTGTATATTCCTGGAGCGGATGCGCTTGCATTTCTAAGAGGGATATGGAGGGTCTGAGACAGAGGCTAACCCTTGACACTTCGAAGACCAGTCTATCCATCTTACCCAAGTGAGCTTATTCATTCATCTTTTGTCTCATTTTCTGCTTTCTGCCCATAACTGACATGAAACGGGAAATAGCTATGCACACTATTATCCATCAAACATTTCCTAACATCCACCAAATACTTGCACTTCCGCTTTGCTCCAGCCCAACCCTCTACACAACGGTCCAAAACTCATAGCATCGAGTCCGTCCAAAACCGCCGTTCTCATATATAAGCCCACTGTCTTTAATGTCTTGTTCTTGGGCCATGTCCCTCTTGGGATCTTGAAAACTTCGTGGTGGATGTTCGTGAAGCCGTAGGGTTCAAGATTGAGGGTGTGTTCAAGGGCTGTAGTGAGATTGACGTTGAGGGCGGCTAGGCCTTTTATTAGGGGTTCGTAAAATTTGACGAAGGACCAGGAATTAGATATTATGCTATCGTCGCAATACAAGAAATAATACATTTCTTGGAACTCGAGCCAGCCGTGAGGTTTGATATGCTTTAATATTGGTTATCAACTTTTATTTATATATCAAGGAAAGAAAAGGAATATACTTGAATACTCTCTAAATAAAATCTTTTATTGTAAATATTATATACCGTTCGTAAATTAAACCATAAAAATCTTTTTTCGTTATTTAAGGAGACTCCGCGTCGTCTACTAAAAATTTGATATTTGGAGGAACCTAAGTTGGTTAGATTGGACTTAGATTTATACCTAGGATTTGTGTATTGGGATATTCATTGCCTATTATATAAAATCAGCATTCCAACACAAGTCCACCATGTGTCTGGCACCTACTATCCATACACTATATTCCTGTGCCGGTCCCAAGATCAATGATATTCTGTGGATCATCCCCAATAGGCGCAAAATGTAGTTTTCCACCACAGAGATTGACAATCATCGCGTGCTTCATGTCCTCTCTCTCCTGCTCGCCCTCATCGTTCGGAAAAGCATAAATCCCTTCTCGGAACTTGTGGTATCGTCGCCCGTTCTCGAAGGCATAATCGCGGACGCTAGAGGAGAGGGATGTCGTTCTAGTGCTGTTATTATCTGTTTGGTATCCGTCGTCGAAACCCTCGTCGGCTTCGAGCAGCCTCGGCGGGATCGTGAGTCGCAGGTCGAGGAGAGGATCTGGCGGGTGAAGCGGATGCGCGCTCTGGAACTGGAGATGCCATTGTGGCAGTCCAGTTGAGTCAATGGTCATGAGAAGAATGACAGTTTTTTGAGAAGGGGGGAGAGAACCATGTCGTGCATGGAGGTTACATCCACGGCTGAATGTTTGTCCGGAAAATGATCCGGGTTTTAGGATCTTCAGGTGATTGGCTTGGCCACCCTTAGGCACAATCGCCTTGCATTAGAAACATTTTTATTTTTATCGTCTACTGTACTCGTCTACTGTACGGAAGGGGGTTTGCAAGATTGATGCAACAAGGCGGTGAGCCGATTCTGCCGCTGCTTTAATTCTACCATCTTTCATCACCACCACTCTTTACCATCATTACACAACCACTAGCACCTCACAATGGGACGCGTACGCCATGAATGGAAGACTCCAAAGAAATCTCGATTCTTTGGCTTATTAGAACACGGTCTGTCTATCCCTGCTGCCGCTAGAGAGCTAAAATTAGACAGAGTTACTGCATGGCAATGGTCCAAAAAACGAGTGCCAGAACCGGATCGACCTCAATCTGAAAAGAAACTCGGCGGACCTCGAATAGTGACGGATGTACATATCAATCAAATGATCCAATGGATCACTGGCCACTACGACCGCCGAATCCTACCCCTCGAGACCATCGCACGGGAAGCATGTGGTATCAAGGCATCATACTTCTGAGAGCATGGGATCGATGGGGATACCATTACTACACTCCTGACTCGAAACCTTTCCTCTCTGCAGCTCAGAAGCTAGCACGCTACGTCTTTGCAATCAAACACTGGGACCGGCCGGTCGAATATTGGCGAAGAGGCATTTATACCGATGAAACAATTGCACGAACGAATTTACGTCGACGAGTCAGAGTCCTACGGAAACATGGAGAGAGAAGACGCCTAGATTGCATACAATTTACATTCAACTCTGGGCGGGATTCTATAATGTGTTAGGCGGCAATTGGCTATGGCTTCCAAGAGCCAGCTCTATTTTGTCTGCATGGATGGACAAGGCAAAGAATTCACACAAAAGAAGTACGAGGAACAGATCTTAAGGGGCCCATTGCGGGAGATATTCAAGGAGCGGCATGGCTTCTTTTGCGTGGAAGATGGGAATAAAGTTCATGGTCTAAAGGATACAAAAAGGAATGGAGAACTCTGCAATGCTGCAAGAATAGAGTGCCATATTGCTACTCTATTTGACTGGCCAGGAAACTCTCCAGATCTCAATCCTATTGAGAATGTGTGGAGGATCTTAAAACAGAGATTAAGAAATAGGAACCCTCACGGCCGCTGGAGTCTTGAGGAATTAAAGGCAGCTTTGATTGATATTTGGGACAATGAGATCACAGTAGAGGATTTCAACAAATTCATTGATTCTATGCCTTAGAAGATTTGAAAAGTTATTGCCAGAAAAGGGGCTCAAACATCATATTAGACGGGCAAAAGCGGCGCTAAGATTCTGTTGTAAATAGCTTAGTTTAATGGCAGAATAACCCCTGTCGTTGCATCAATCTTGCAAACCCCCTTCCGTACTGTCACGAGAAACGCGGGGATTCAGAGAAAGTGGTCCGATTGAAGGCTCTAAAGCACCGGTAGGAGCAAGCTATATGAGGTAAAATGAAAAGGACAGATAATACGAAGTAGGAGGTCTTTGCTAGCGCATCCTTCAGGATAAGGCTAATCGTGGCGAAATTAGGATCTACAGGTGATCTGTTTGATCCACAGATAAGGATTTCCGTGTGACACGTACCTTGTTCGAATTCATTCTGTGCAGCTAGCCACATGACATCGGTGTGCCACTGCCCACTGGTTATTTCACCTGCATGGTCTGGCTTGATATAATGACGTCGAGGCCCTTCTCTTGCCACCTAGGTATCAACCTTTCGAAATGGCCAGCTTTGTAAAGTGGCAGGCGACAACTTCCTCCTTCCCCACGTTGTTCAACCGACTAATCATGTCGCTTTGTGTCACAAGCGTTGTCGCGGAACGGGACGAGGATTCGTGCCGAGCCGTGCCTGATACAAGCGCATGCCGAGCCTTATCGTCTCGGACCATAGAGGCCTTGTATGTCTGCTCGCCTCATTTTCGCCTTATTGTTGCCTTATTGAAACAATAGGGACAACGGGGCACATGAAATCCTTTCATGCAGATTATTTCGCCAGCGCATCAATTGTCATGCATCTTGGTGAGGAGCCTCATCTAAGCTAGTTATATAATAGTCTCACGTATTTAACTTCACTTTAATACTGCTACGAGGCTTCAGAAGACTTAGGTCAACTCCCCAGGGTATGCGAATTCTAATTTCGTTGTGAGATCGAAATTTGCTAATTCCTAAAGTATATAAGATAGCATTTTGGCACGATTCTACAAGCTTCATTCTACGAAAATATTGTATTGTAAGTTTATCCCGGAATTTCTCGAGTCCGCAGCTTACGAGTTGGGATATAAAGCCCGCGCAGCAAGACCGACATGTGCATAATCAGGACCTACGAATGGGAGGAGTGTTCATGTCCATTAGACGATGTGCCGGATAACTGCAAAAGAAATAGTGAAGGGGATGCATATAACTGCCCCTTTGTAAGAACTACTTGGGCGGATACAATCAAAAAATCTGGCCATTGTGGTTGTTTAGCCACGACTCCAGAAAGCACGACAACAGAGGATAGTGGTTGAGCATGGTGAACTAGACATGTGATCTGGAGTAGACAGAAAATAGATGGGCAAAGGGTGGGCTAGGGATTTCACATCGCCACGAAAAGGATAAACAATCCGCATAAGCTTCCAAATTTTGTAACGTGTTGTCCTTATCTGTAAATATCCTACCTAACCGCCAACGGCCCGGCAATTGTGGTCATACGGGCATAGCGTAAATGCCTACGTCTGTCAAAATATTAGCATCCAATTCCAATACTAAAAGCTAGGGCTTACTACTGGAGGCATAGCACGTCGTTGTCTTCGAGTCTCTGCTCGAGTGTCTGGCCGAATTGGGAAACATCGGTTATTCTCGACATTTATTTCTTTGTATGTGTCCACGGTCCGGTTCACTAATAGCCTTATATATGGATTGGAAAGCTGCTTGATGGTCAAATCTGAACCTTCGACTGCAATAGAATATGCCATAACCCGTGGACACTTGATTGTTGGTAAATCATAGTCGAAAATGATATCAACTCGTTCCAACTTCTTGTCATCCACCTTCTTCTCATCCACCTTCTTGTCGTCCACCTTCTTGTCGTCCGAGATCCTCGTAATAAGGTGTTTGATTTTCGTTTCATCGGTAATAGATAGACTATCGCAAAGCTTTTTGATCAATTCCGTATCAGCCTTGTCGAAAGAGCGGTCAATCTTCTCGAGTTGGGCCAGGCGAGTCCGGATAAGAACTCGTATTGGGGCGTTGATCGAAGGCAAACCCATAATGGTAAAGAATTTTGTGGGAAACTCAGCTCCGCCGTAATGTTATGTGCAGGGAGTCTTGCGATGTACGGAGCGTAGTCTTGCGATGTACGGAGCGTAGTCTTGCGATGTACGGAGCGTAGTCTTGCGATGTACGGAGCGTAGTCTTGCGATGTACGGAGCGTTGTGAGATCGCGGAGGTAGCGAATGACGCGATGGCCAGAATAAGGTTAGTGAGTCTTGAGGTTCGGAGATTACCGTAGCGTTCTGTACCCCGCCCAGTAACGAGCCTGGTCGCTTAAGTCTATGGAATTTAGGGCATTTCGCTCCAAAATCAAAAATCTCAAATAATCCAAGTAATTAAATATTGAAAATTTTAGTGAAAGGAAGAAACATTAGCGGGTAACTTGCTTATTTATCTAATGAATAAGAGTTATGTATTACTATTGCTTGAGAATTGGCAATAATAATAAAAACGTTTGGTTTCTAGAGCCTGAAGCAAGGTTCGGCAAACGCTGAAAATACCCTAAACTCCACAGACTTAAGCGACCAGGCTCGTAAATTCCAAAACGCAAACAACGACACCCTCTCTATTTCGACTGCCACATCTCGCAGAATGATTAAAGGAATCATTTGTCCATTCAATTCTTGAAACCTAGGAGATACTTTTCAGGCGAATAGAACATCGCCATGGCTCTCTTGACAAAGATCTTTGGTATTTGGCCTGGTCGTAAGCCTTTCCGCGCCCTGAGAAAGGATGGCTTTGCTGAAGTTACCGCTCTTCGCAGTTCCATTTCCATCAACCTCTTCGTGACAAGACCCCACCCAAGACTATTGAGGTCAATCTGAACCACCTTGATCTCCCGGCCCGTAGATTACCTGCCCAAGATCCCTGGCAGATCGCCCAGGCCCAACATCCACCGAGATCAACCCACTAGGTCAAGTCGTATGATACTCTTCTATGATACCTTTGCTAATAGTACGTTCGCGATTTAGTCCTCGGTGTCCCCTTGTCCTCTTGGGTATGATACCTGCCACAGGCATTAGCCACGAGGCCAGCGGAAACGCAATCATAGGACCGTCACCTTCAAACAATCGGAACCCACGGCCACACATCAAAGTACAGCACTTGGGGGTGGGATGCATAGCGTGGCTCCCAAGTAGAGGAGACGATGATAAAAGCATTAAATGTATCTAAGTTAAGCGTTCTATTGTTCTAATCGAGAGCTCCAAGAAGGCGGGTATGACCACCCCGTCGTTTTCTTGAAAGTTAGCCCGAACAATTTCGGAGACCGCAGTCTGTTCAATTAACTTATACAGGTGGACCAATATATGTACAGATTTTACGATGCATTTTATTTAAGCATTCGTTCTCTTTGGGCGACAATATTATGTGGACGAACGTCCAGTGGGCTGTCAAGCACGAGGACCCTACACCTTCCCCTCACGAATTATCCCCTCTGAATTTCCACAAAGGTTTTGTTGCACATATTTTGGAAAGAGAATGTGACTTCTGCAAGCCTTTTTTGGATGTTTTATTGGACGTCGCTATTTTTCATCACGTTTCACATCGGTCGATGTAGCCATTCGAAGAAATAGAGGCGCATAGGTGGCTTCTACACGCGATTTGGGTTAGCACAATACACACCTTGTAAATAAAAGCGTAGAAGAGTTGTAGGTTATTTCTATTTTCGACTCGAACAAAAAAACTTGAAATGGAATATAAGAAACCAAACTTCATCTGCAACCAACCAAGTCCCTCCCTCGTCGAGCCTTGTAATTACAATTTACAATTGTAATTGTGGCGGAACTACTCCTTGAGCTGCGACCCAGGACCGTTTTGTGCACTGTCGTACAGCCCACCCTTCAAAATTGTCGAGATCACGAACGCCATTCGCTCTGGATGGATGTTGGGGTTGGCAGGGAGATCGTCTTGCTTCGGTGTGCCAATGACTTTATGAATCGAAGTCTGGTTCGCCATACTCTCGGTATTAAGGACACCTAGTGCATCGACAAGATTGCCACCGCCAGTTCCAAGAGCAGCAAGCGCATCATACATGAGACCCTTAGTCAAGTACGGGATGATTTCGTCCGTGTCAGGATCAGGAAGTGGCGTTCCATCTTCGGGGAGCGGTGTTCCTTTCTCTGAAGTCTGTTTTCCCGGAGGATGCTTTTCGTAGAAACTACTGAGGTTGTGCAAGAACTTCTCCTGGGTTATGCCGTTAACAGGTTTAGGCCCACATGCTGTCTTGTAGAATTGGACTCCTTGTCTCTGATAGCGGTTTTGGAGATCTTTGCCAATAGGGTGCTTCGTATTTCCCAGGTCATTAAAGATGCTTGCTGGGATATTTGTTGCGTATGTGGCAACTTTAGTATATACATCGGAAGGGATATTCTCCAAGCGTGGGTGAAACCTTTCCGCAGCTGGCCAGTCGAAATGCTTATTGTTTGCCGCATCATCTCGCGGGATCGGAATGCCCTCGGTGGAGATGGAATATCCGCCTTGCATATAGACCCTCCCGACTGCTTTCTGGAAGATCTTGAGGCCGTCTTCCGTGTCCGTGTACACGGCAATATCGGTCAAAGAGGATATAAGGACGAGGATGACTTGCCGACCACAAAGACTCCTCCATCCATGGCGTTAGTGGCTCGGATCTCGAAGTTATGTCGTTCCAGATAAAGAGCCCCCATAACATTCCAGAACAACTCCCAGTATCTTCCCCAGAGCGAGTGAGCCTCGGGGTGCTTACGACGGACAGCCTTCTTTGTCCCGCATAAGCCAACGCATGGATTTTCGAAAACAGGCACGACAGAGTCTAGGAAAGAACGAGGCAGAAACACGTGATCATCGAGGAACATGACCAGGCGAGTCTGGACATATGGGATAGCATGTGTCATTTGGCAGCGTTTGTTGGCGACACCAGTGTACGTGACTTGAACATCGACTCCGGAAATATCAGTTGGACCAAGTTCACTTAAAAAGTTAGACGAACCTCTTTCAATCTTGTCACGGATGCTCAATAACTGTTTATTGACCCCCGTAACCTTGAAATACGTGTCGGTAGCAATAATGACGCTCGCGGGTTTATTGAGCAGACAGGCCGTAAGACACTCTTCAAAGTCGGGATTTTCTGACTCGGAAACTGAGACGGTAGGCAGAATCATTGTAACATCTTTTGGACTTATAGTTCTGATCGTAGGAAGACTTGCTGGTTTGTATCGCCAGAAGGAGTAGAGGTTGACGAAGAGACGAAAATAGCGCCCTACAGCCAGCGCAACGAACCAGACCGGAGCGGGGTCATCAACACTCTCGGAGAGCTTGCTGATCCCAAATAAAAGTAAAAATGGAATGGCATGCGGTAGTAAGGGTAAGATGCTGACTTGAGTAGTCGTTTTAGTCTTAAGGATGACGAGGAAGCCGGAGAGGAGGTTAAACGTCCAACAACCGATGATGTAGACTATGAGTCGTGTATAGCGGAAACTGCTAGAAGTATGAGCTTCCTTCAATAATAAGTTGGCCATTACATACAATAGAATGATAAAGGCAAGTTTCTCCTGAGGTTCAGGGGCCAAGAGTAGCTGATTAGCCATCATGAGTTGGTTTACCGACATTGACGCCGTGGGTTATCAGGGTGATTGAAAAACAGTCAGCTAGGAACCAGGACAGAGGCAGGACTACGGATTGAAAACAAACTCAGGGAGGTGAAGGCTTCTATATATAATGGGAAGAGAGACCCCACAACCTTGGGAATCACGTACGGGTCAAGATTGCGCCTACGTGGCTTGCAGTCTTATAAAAGCAGAAAATTGATTGGATGCACTCCTCACGCACGTCCTCCCCAGCCGAAATATCACAAACTCAGAGTCTAGAGAAGTGAAAGATGACCCATATTTGCAATCTGGTAGACTTTCCCGAGTCCATTTCAAACACTACACCACCTTCCCCTTAGAACACGGCTAACTTAATAATTAGCATCAACAAAATCCTTTCCATAAAACTCCCGGAAAAACTTATCATTCGCCTTCAGAGCCTTCTTTGCATGTGGAAATTCTATCTTGCACCCCTCCTTAGAAAGCCTGAGCAACGGGGAGCGCATAGACATATGGACATTAATGACAACCTTATATAACAAGGCGCGTATAGACACATAGAGACCCAAAGAATCAGAACCAAAGCTCATATGTACAACCCAGCCTGACCCTCTAACTTCGTTCATTCTTGAAGGACGGCATGGATTCGGAACCCGCGGATTCGGCTAGAAATAACCGTTCATAGCTTCCTTCGGCCCCGCGCCCTTGAAATCGCATTCGAAATCCTCGCATGCGCCAATAGCCACTTCAAGATGGGACATGGTAACCTGGCATCCCTCTTGAATGGCCAGAGCGTGAGCCGTTGACACCAGGTTTTTGATCTGAAACGACACCGTTGATCAGTTTGCTTCTCGAACACGTGAAGGACGGACCTACCTCGCGACCATTGCGCTCGTTCCGTACCCAATCATCGAAGGCGTCCCGGCTGTAAATTGGTTCTCCCTGAGGCGTAGCTGCCTTTCCCAGAAAGCGTCGCCAGACATTGGTCCGCTGCTCTAGGTTTAACTTACCATACTTCAGTTTGAAGTGGATCCTACTGGCGATGGCGTCATCAATCTGCCCTACCCGGTTGGTGGTGAGGAACATCATCCCTTGGTAGTATTCCAGGGTCCGCAGGAACACGCAGACGAGGGCATTTCGATGGATATCTTGGGCTGAGCGCTGCCCGAGAAGTACATCCGCCTCATCTAGCAAAAGGACCGCCTTCCATCGAGCAGCGCGCTTGAAGATACGAGGCAGTCGCTGTTCGACGGCCTCTGCCGTTGTACCGAGCTCACCAGCGGAGACTTGCATGAGTGGCTTCTGAAGATGTTCGGCGAGCAACTCAGCCGTCAAGGTCTTCCCCACACCTGGTGGCCCGCTAATACAACATGTTAGCAGGAGCACGCGCAAACGGAGACTGGACACCTTACTGCAAGAGCACGTTGAACCCTTGCCCTTTTCCTTGATGTTCGGTCTGGTGTAGTTCGGGTTCTCTTCTCGAAAATAAGCCGCGTCAACCACGACTCGGCTTTTGATGAAAATTTCGACCACCCGTCCCTTCTCGATATAGAATGCCTTGCCTTCATACTCGCAGAGGTGGATGTCCATCATGGACAGAAATTTCCGACCGTATTCGGAGAGCTTAGCCCTCATATGCTTTTCGCCTGGGTGGTATTGGAGGGGGAACACCTCCAGAGCAGTGATCTGTTTTGCCCCACGGAATTTCTCAATAGCATGCTCACTTGAGGTCTCCCCAAATATCTTCCCGTCAAAATCCAGATAGCGAGCCTTGACGTGGAAGTATTCCACCCCTTCCTTTGTTTTTTTCTCTTCCCCAAATTCGTACCTGACGCATCTTGGCTGGCCGGTGCCGAAACATTTAGTGTACGCCAGAGTATTCGGCTTGAAGAGCGTCCACAGAAGGTCGTACGTGATTTGATACTTCTCGAGAAGTGGGCCAAGGCACTCGATTGTCGAAGCGTAAGCTGTCCTGATAAAATCAAGCAGTAAATTCAGATGCACCTGTGTAGAAGGATCGAGGGCTGCGCTAGAGCTTTGGCGGCACCCCTCCAGATCGGACAGGTAATGGTAGAGTAGGCTTTGCTCCACCTGGTGCTTAGTTAGTAGACGCTCTGGTATTTGAGTGCTTGCGGGGCTCTAGACTTACCGAAGGCTTCTCTTCATGGAGGCAGATCCCCTGGACATCTTGCAGAACCTTCCGGAGGATGTCCCGCAAGCCCGGAGATTTGATATCTATATATTGGATCTGATTCTTGGTCTCTTTATCTAGGCTGCTGTTAGGAGCGGAGGTTGGGATGGAGGCCCGGATACCCACCAATACGTGTGCGAACTACAAAGATGTAGTGATCAAGTTCATTCACTTCATCAGGTGGTGTCAATGATTCCACGACTTTATACTTGTATTCCTTTTTGTCCCAGCTGTATGGTATCAGCTCTGGCAAGGTTAGATTGCAGTCCGGCATATACATACACTTCGTTGACCTTCTTGAATTCCAGCGTCGAAGCTCGCGCTTTTGGTCCCTCGGATTCAACTTTGCCTGCAGCGGCGGGCGGAGGAGGCGGCCCCTGCTTGGTACTGAGAGACTTGAGAATGTCAAAGAACTGTTGGACATGCTCAGTAGTCTCAATCTGTGGTGATGGTTGGTTTGTCGGAAACGTATGACAGGGAGTACAGAGGTCGGTCGAAGCCGCCTCTGAAGGATCCTCAAGAGGCGTATGAGAGCAGGTGCACTTCGGGGCGTGTGCAGAGGCCATCTGCATCCCCATGACAGCTTTGACCAACTTTTGGGCATCGCTCAATGTGACAAAACCCTTGGATGGTAATAGAATCGGGCTGCTCGGTGGGGCGGTTGGCTGTCCTAAGGCCAAGGGGTTTTGAACCATCTCGGTTGGGACCTCCGTCGCTGAAGATTCCTCATCCCACCTTAAATGGACCGTTAGCAAAGTTTGATTTACGCTCCGTTAGAGGCGTACTAACTTGGAATCTCGGTCTATCTCAGGCTGAGTATCTTCAGGCTTGGCATCTTCGGATATCCTTGGCGGCTTCGACTTTGCTTCAATGGGCTTCGAGATGAGTTGCTCCACATTGTCAATGGCTCCCTCCGGTGATTTCCTGTGTTTTAGAAGAAACTGGAAAATTTCCGCTGGGCTGAATTTCACCTCCGGCACCTTGGCAACAAACCCTTTTGCCAACCGCTCAACTCTCTCGGCCTCTTCTCTCTGACTCACTGCGGCTTCATGGACCTTTGCATTGTCTCCTGGTCGAGCGTCCTTGGGAAGAGCGACATCCTCCTGTACGTGCTTGAAGACGAGACAGAAGAGGTCAGCCGTCATTTTATGGTCAGCGAGCCCAAGCTCGACCTTTTTGTCCACACGGCCAGGTCGTATGAGTGCTTCGTCGAGGCGTGTGATGTGGTTGGTGGTCATGATCAGGATTCGGCCTTCTTGTGACCCTACACCATCGATGACGTTCAAAAGAGCGGATAAAGACACCTTTCCACTGGCAGATTTGTTCATTCGGGAGGGAGAGCCTGTCACGATCTGGCGAGAGTCCTCGGTTTCAGCGTCTCGATTCGAACTGACGGCGTCAATGTCTTCCAAAAGAATAATGCAGCGACTTGGAAGCTTGTCGAATAGGCTCTTTAGGTTGGCTTCGCTGATAGTAGAAAGGCTAAGGATATAGATATTCAAACCAAAATGACCAGCGATAGCCGAGCTCAAACTCGATTTTCCAGTTCCAGGGGGTCCGTATAGCAAGTAACCCCGTCGGTAGGGACTGTCACGATCGGAATACCATTGTTGGGATGCTGGGTCAAGGAACTCCCTGATATCTTCCAGCAGCTCTGTTTTCCTACTCTCATCAAGAACAACGGTCGAGGTGCGTCTTATTTTAGACACTGCAGACCTGATCCACTGGCCATCTTGGTGCTCATAGAGACAGGTTTTACCCTGAACAAGCTTTGCATACTCGGTGCAGCACTCATCGAGCAGTTCCTTGAGAATTTGCGGAGACCTGCCAAAGCAGGAAATGGAGACATCCTCTCGACTGCTGAATTCTCCAGCTTGAAAATGACGCCGGAACACAAGCCGACGGCCGTTATACCGGAGGAAAAAGCGTCCATTCCAGGGTGTGTAATACAGAGTCTTTTTATTCGCATCTCCGCCATTTGAACGATTATTTCTCGACCGGTTCAACGATGAGGCCAAGTCGGTGGTGACGAGGGAGGAGGAAGCGTTCTGGGCGAAGCTCTGAGAGGATATCCACAACATGAGTATATCATATGCATCCTCGCGATATCGAAGATGAACAGTTGAAGCTACTTAATATCAGAAAGTGGGTTCTCTTATTCGGATAGAGGGAGTTCTTACTACAATAAGTCTCAAGCAATCCCCACAAGTACTTGCAAATACGTCCGCAACCGAAGGCAAGCAACCCCAAGAAACACAGCAGAGGAACATAGACGTTCAAGTCGATGGTGAGATACCATTGGACTGCGGTAGACATGCGGGTGAAGCCTGGGAACAAGAAGTCCAGGATCGAGGCTTGAGCATCCGAGATTGGCAGAATTGGTAGGGTACCATTCTCGTTGCATGTTGCCATCGTTGGTAAGTGTTGATGAGCCATTGCCAACGAGGAGGACGACGTGTAAATGGCTTTGATGTGCTTGGCACATAGGATATATACGGAAGTTGGAAGCTCCAGAAGTTGCTTGAAGGGTTTGGATGCAGAAGGAGGCGATAATCAAACTTGGGGGAAAATTCCTACCCTTATAAGGGGTCGCATGTATCTATCCTGCAACAAACTATGCATCGGCTTCTCATTCAACCGTCTTATTCAATCGAAGATATCCATCTGGCTCCTATCGATCAGAATCAAAATCACTTTGTTGTCAAGTGGCGAAGACTGGGGACCCCACGATTCCTGATGAAGATGCCAGTGCAGGAAACTTGCTTCATGTCTACGGCGCTGGTCTCCCGAAACGGATTAGACCTGAAGAATACTCTTGATATTGATGCTGATGTGGAAAGACATGCATTGCTTTACAGGAGTGTGAAGTGTGGTGTTCTGATATTGGCTGAGCGGAAGCGCCTAGGAATCCCAAGCCGTCAGATCCATCATCCCCTTTCTGGCCCGCGCCGTATGATGCACTGGCGATCAAGATGGTCTGAACTGGAGAAGTGTGATCGGATTGTAGGACATGATTGAACATTTCGCCTACAGGTTGTGTGGTGTCCCAGGAAATCATCATTGTAAGCCAATGAATCAAAACTCAAAGAGATAGATGCTCGGAGCAATGTTATGCAAGAAACGCCATCCATCCCACTCACATGCACGCAGCTTTAATAAGTCTGGAAGGCAAATGATTATTCACTAGTGTTGCTCAGGAAAGAAATTGTTCTGTATGTTTCCCATTGGCTGGCCCTGTATGGCTCCCAAACTGCGCTCACAAAATTTATGCGTGACACTCTCCAGCATGGCGTCCACGCTAACCCAATCTACAATCTAAGAGGGACGCAGGGGCGCAGGGGCGCGGGGAAGCGGGGACGGTGGGGGACGCAAAAGACCACCGCGTCCCTCTTAGGATTGCAGATTGGGTTAGCGCCGGCCGTACGATCATCTGTGGCATGGAGTATCCTAAAGTTTTCATACGAGAGTTCGTCTTAAATATGTATTAAAAGTATATTGAGTCTTACTCTCCTAGGGGCACGTTTTGGGCCTTCCCTTGGGCCTTCCCTACACTAGCCTAAAGCCGCTGGCTATGATTTTCGAATAAGATAGTTGAATGCGGAGCCGATGTGCTGTTTGTTGCAGGAAAGATATATACGACCTCTTAGTATGAGAATGCACATAAAAGTCCGAATTTCCCTTCAAATTTGATCATTCGCTTTCTCACTCCTCTAAATTCTTCAATCTTCTTAGAAGCTTCACACTTCTGTGTATATCTTATCCCATCAGAGTTATCCGCCAATCCTCCGCGTTAACTATGGCTCCAACAGAAAGCACACCACCAAGTAGCCAGAATCAGCCATCATCCGAGCCAAAGTCGTCCAAAGGTGGTGACAAACCTGAAGAGGCTCAGCCTGAAACAGACCCCTCTACTGCCGAGCATCTTCAGTGCACCGTCCGTGGATCGGGTGATCTCACAGACCCGTCTACGGACGAGCATCTCCGAGGAGCAACTTAGGTAAGGGCCATCTACAGCATATCCATATTCTCCTTAGTTAACAGTCGACTTAGATCAAGAATATCATGGCCACAGTGCAGGTTTTGGCCTCAAGGGGAGGAAGCCTAGCCACAAGAGAGTGGGAACAGCCCTGGAGTGAGATGGGCACCTGTGGCCAGGCTAGATTGTTGATATGGGATCTTGGTTTTTAGTATTTCTAGTTTGATTTGAGCGTCCTCGTAACCAATTCCGCGATCTCTGCAAATGCAATACTTTATGTTCACTATACGCTCATGACAAGCTCCCTTGGCAATAACGATGCGTGGCCCTTTTGTGAAAAGAAAGAAGTGAAAGGAAAAGCATTTGCCATCTCGGGGTGACTCGAGATTCATCCCCGCACTGGCTTGTACGTAGCATCCTCATCCCGAAGCAGCTGGCAGGCTTACGATTGATGTACGGGTAGATGCTCGAGGAATGTACTACCTTGACATCGTCCCCTCGTCGTGCCATCACCTCCGTCCCACAAAGCAGCATGTTAGCAAAACAAGGCCACAGCATACGTTCCAATCATTTGTTGACTTCTTCCTCACTCGGCATGAAAGCCATCAGAAGCACAGCATATCGGACCAATGGCCTACCTCAAATAGCCCGGCAAGTGGACCGAAGAATGAAGTCAAAAGTATCGAGCTTGCCAGGGCTGATCTGGAAGAATGGATAACACGTAGCAAGAAATGTCATCGACTGAGATCTCTATTGGGTATTGGATATCTATCTCCTATGCAAAATCAGCAATGTCTCTGGCTTCAACTTCTTCGACGAGCCGGCAAATATGACAGCACATAGAACCTGCACCGAACATAATCGGTAGATGGACGTAGCCTCAACAACTGTTTGTTGTATTTGCTTAGCAGCAGAGGGTATGGATGTAAGGCTGTGGAATCCGCTAACAAGATGGTAGCCACTTTGAAACGGCTCAATATCGACGTGAAAGCATCCAGATATGATCTTGTGCGCCCAGCGTTAACTCTAAGAGGACGCGCCCCTCTTAGATTACAGATTGGGTTAGCGTGAACGCCCAAAGCTGAGTCCAATTTTGTGACGGAGTTTGGGGGCCACAAAGGACCAGCCAATAGGAAAATACAGAACAAAACAAAACAATCATTCGCCCTATAGGCTTATCGCACGAATGGGGCACAATCGCCGGGGGGCCGCAGAAAGTGCGCTGTCTGGCACGTGCCAGCCCAGAGCCTTAAACTACGTGGCTTTGCAAAGGTAGTTTGCAAATCCAAGGCAGACTCCAGCCTGATCCATCTCTTCACCTCTGCAATCCGCAATGGGTGTACAAGTTAGCAAGGAACTACGCTCCCGGTTGGAGTATTGCACTTTGGAGGAATTGCTTACTAACGACGAGGTGATTTCGTTCAAGCTGTTGGGAGAGCCCCGCAGGTTAACCGTGTATAGTATATTGCAAAACTTCAACAACATCTCCCAAAGCTGCCCAAAAGATTGCAAAACAATCTTGCTAAGATTTTATCATTATAGGAGAAAACATCATCCGCAGATAGTGATTTACTATCTAAACCTGATCCACCGCCCAAAGACGGGAATTCACCGCCCAAGGACAGAAACTCCCGAACATCCAAACTCGGATTAACGATGCCCTCCGCGGCCCTACGCAAGCTCCGGGGCGGAAAGGCATCTGCCTGCGACGCTCGCTCAGCTCGCGCCTTGGCTGCCAGACGCAGCAGCTAAGCATCTTTTATATTAAATTGTTTATAAGTCTTATCTAAAGCACCCCGCGGAGGAAAGGCCAGCGCCGCGAGAGATCACGTGACTTAGACCATATGAC
>QGMK01000474.1:0-24134 GCA_007825345.1 Lachnellula suecica
ATTGGGACTGGGACTGGGACTGGGACTGGGACTGGGTTGATTGCGATTGCGACTGCCGTGTGTGTTGCTTGTTCGATCCAGAGGAAGTACTGCCGCGGGCGGTGGTATACGATGGTTCAGGCGCTGCTGCTGACCGTGCTGGAATCACTCTGCGCGAGGTAGGCGCCTTCGAGGGCTGTTCGTGGCTGGAGGAAGAAGGAGAGGCCGAACCTGAGCCTGAGTTCGCGTGCGCCGGCCGCGCTTGGGCAGAGGGGTTATTGCCCATGGTGAATAAAGGTGATAGAGATATTGGATAGCAATAGCAATAGCAATAGCAATAGCAATAATTCACTTTTCAGCTAGCAGGCGGGGTTGGCTAACATGGTATTCGTGGAGCTCGAGCGAGTGTGGTTGGGACGAATGCACGGCGGGTGAGATGAGGATGATACTGTAAGGCGCGCGGGAAGCTGGCACCGGATAGATGATACAGATACAGTATAAATTAGGGCTCGAGGGGTAAGTCGAAGGGGGAGATGGAGGTAGACTTGACGGCCTGGGGACGGCGTTGCGACAGTTCAGTAGCAATAGCAATAATTGGATATATCTGTAACTGCAAACAAGTCAAGTCTCTCGTGATGATATACTTCGACTGTGGAGAGGAAAGCACGGACGTCAAATCCGCGGGGCCATTTCCGTGGGGTTGACAATCCGGAGCTTAATTACGAAACATTGCACATCAACACCACCTCACACTCTCGACTGGCATTGTGAACAACAAAACAAAAAGAATGTTCACAGCTTTCTCGCGCTAGCTGCACATTATCTCAATTCCTTGGGGATTCGAGGTCATAGTTTCACAAACATGGCTTGGGTAGCCATCGTCATCCGCATATTATCCTACCTTCTCCTACCCATCAGGCTCCTTTTCAATGCACTACGCATAGCTTTGGCCCCCGTGTTGCACTTGGGAAACTATATCTTGACGGGCTGTATGCTTCCCTTGAAACTTCTTGCAAAATTCGAGGTAAGTTGGGACAATATTTGTATTACGCATAGCTCTGCTAATTGGCGCAAAGACTCTCTATATTTATCTAGGTATAGCAGCAGTCATTGGTATAATCACAGGCTCCATCCTCCACATTTCCTCCACTATCCTCGTATCCATATTCAATCTCGCTGCCGTTCCCGAAGAGACAGGCCGAACAGCAGCTTCGGTGCGTGCTGCCAGGGAGCAGAAGAAGCTCGAGGGAGCTTGGGAGAGCTCAGTATCCAAGGGCGAGTCTGCGGGGTCGAAAAAGGATGCTTCGACGAGGAATACAGAGTGGCTGGGGTCGGAGTTGGGGAAGCGAAGAGAGGACCAAGGTCTTCTTGGGCAGACAATACTCGAGGAGGATGATTCCGAGGATATGTTTTGAGGATACCCCATAAAACCCCAGCATTTGAAGCCTCTGCCCACAATCTGAAAGCCTCGAGCGGCTACCAGCAAGTGACAAGACCTCAGGCTCTCCATTCGACGAACACCTCGTCTGTCCTGAATCTCTGCGTGCAAGTACTCTCTTCAAGAGGAGTTCTGAACCCCTTTTTGTACGCCAGCAACCCAGCTTGTGCGATCATGATGCCGTTGTCGATGCAGAATCGCTCATCCATCGAAAAAACATTACCTCCTCTGTCGGCAGCCATGAGACCCAGCATTTCCTGTAGCCTTTCATTACACCCCACGCCTCCAACAACTAGCACTTCATTGCTTCCCACATGCGCCATTGCCCTCTCCGTAATCTCAACCAACATTGCATATATGGTCTCCTGCAAGGTGAAACACAAGTCGGCGGTGGTAATAACTTCTCCGGTAATAGGATCTTTTTGCTCTGGATTCGACTTGAGTTCTGCTGCCAGAATATCTATACTCGAGAGTATCCCTGCAAACGAACAATCCATGCCCTTGACAGCATACGGTAAATCGAGCAAGACTTTTCCCTTTTTGGCCAACTGTTCGATATTGTATCCTGGAGCTGGATCGTTGCTAATCTCCAAAGTGCGGGCGAATCTGTCGAGGCAGTTTCCTACTGCAATATCCAAAGCCTCTCCAAATATCCGATATCGTTGCTCGGCGTATGCGATGACTTGAGTGTTTCCCCCACTGACATACAAAACCACTGGATTATGAGCACCGGTAATCTCTCGTCCCATCTCGATATGTCCCACGCAATGATTGACGCCAACGAGCTCTTTCCCCCACAACAATGACAGCATTCGAGCAGCGACTGCTATGCTTTGCAGCGGAGCTCCCATACCCGGCCCTTTGGTGTAGCAAATGCAATCCACATCATCTATCTTGATGCCCGCTTCGGCCATGGCTTGCTTGACGAGCGGCACGACCCATGCTCGGTGGTGTTTTGCGGTGTCCTTGGGTAGAAAGCCTTCGCCTGGAGGGGAGACAAAGGTGTGGCGGACATTGGAAAGGATCTGCGCGGGCTTGCCGGGCGAAGGATGCGATATAATGCCTACGCCGACTTTGTTGGCACTGCCTTCAAGACCTATGGCAATCATGTTTGCTGGTAGAGGATCAAGGCGTTACCACAATATTGTTCTCATGGTCATGGCCGGCAATGCGAATTGGAGGCGAGTTGGAGGACCCCGCGTCTAATCAATCTTATCAGTAGACCGCTATGGGAAGCGATTGAAAGGGGGCAGAATAAACAACGAAGCAGTAAGCATGACATTGAATTATTAAGTATTTATTACTATCAGTAGATAAACATTTAGAGATCTTACTACAACGAGCAAAAATCCTTCTTCTCTGCCTACTTTTGGATAAATTATTTGTGCTGTTGCTTGGCTCCGAATCCCTGTCACTGCCGGCGAATCTTCTTCGCTTGTCAATTTTTAGCTCCAGAATTTTGGCTGAGTGCGACTCAACTACTAACTTCCACTCTTCTGATTTTCTTTTACCCACACCGTTCAACTCCCATTTCCACTCCCACTACAGTCAAGATGGGCGACAACTTTGCGGCTGCCACGGAGGCCTTCCTTTCCTGGCTTTCAGAAGTCGGCGTCCGTATCAACCCGAAGATGGTCATAGCAGACTTGCGCTCAGAGGGTCGAGGTCGAGGTGTCGGTGAGATGCTTACTTTACTTCTAATCACACATAATACTCTGCTCCTGCTCGAGGAGGATCTTGCTATCCTCCCAGCGCCTGTGACTACTCTCTTCAATCCTTCTGAAGTCTACCATTTCGCAGAACTCTGACAGACTGGTTTCTAGTTGCCGCCGCAGATTTCGGGGAAGAGGAAGTCGTTTTCAGCATCCCCCGCTCCGCGGTGCTTAATGTTAGCAATGTCCTCGCCGGCACCAGCAATGATAACTACAAAGAAGCCATCTCCAAAATCCCCAACTGGCTCGTGGGTTTCTCCCAGCCCCAAAGCGTCGGAAATTGCTAATTGACCACCCAAGGCCCTCACAGCGGCCATGGCCGCGGAAGGCCAGCGAACAGACTCGAAATGGGCTCCATATCTCGCCATTCTACCTCGACAACTTGACAGTCTTGTCTTCTGGTCCTCACCCGAACTCGCCGAGCTGCAAGCCAGTACCGTGGTGAACAAAATTGGAAAGACAAGCGCGGAAGAAATGTTCACTGAGCATATCACACCGCTCGGAGTGTACGACGTTGAGTTGTACCACCGGGTAGCGTCTGTTATCATGGCGTACGCCTTTGATATTCCCGAGGAGGGCGAATCGAAAGAGACGGAGCAGGACGGAGACGCCGATGATCTGGTATCGGATGATGGGGAGGATGAAAAGACTGTTCTGTCAATGATACCTCTCGCCGATATGCTCAACGCGGATGCCGAAAGAAACAACGCTCGGCTGTGTTCCGACAACGAAGACCTTGAAATGAGAACCATCAAGCCCATTGCGAAGGGCGAGGAGATTTTGAACGACTACGGACAGCTTCCACGATCGGACCTACTTCGACGCTATGGCTATGTAACACAAAATTACGCCGCATACGATGTCGCCGAAATATCAACCCAGCTCATCGTATCTTCTCTCACCACTGGAATTACTCTTGGCGATGCAGTCGCAATTGAGACTTTGAGCCAGCAAGAAATGGAGAAGCGAATCGCATTAGCCGAAAGAGAAGGCGTCTATGAAGAATCATACGACCTTGCGCGCCCTGGACCCGATGGACCTGCCATTCCGGACGAGCTACTCGCCCTCTTATATATCATTCTACTGGACAACGAAAATCTGGAAGCACTTCTAAGCTCACAGAGCTCTCTGCCGAGTCGGTCAAAACTATCAACCGAACTCGTTGGCAAAGTGCTCGTGGTCTTGCTCGCTCTTAGAGAAAAAGAATACGCGACAACGCTTGAAGAGGACGAAAAACTACTGCAGCAAGCACAACTCTCTCACCGCGCTACAATGGCTGTGAATGTCAGGCTCGGGGAGAAACAGGTGCTCAGAGAAGCAATGCAGGAAGCGTCAAAATTTGAAGGAAGCAACAAACGCATGAGATTCCTATCGCAACCTGGCACTGAAAGCAGCAAGAGAAAGGCAGAAGATGCCCCGTATCGAAAGAAAAAGGGACGTTTTACCTGAAGGAGTTTCTGGGGCCACAGAAGCGGTATGTCACAGAGCCTTCCTTGGAGAACAAATTTGTCTTGCCCAGTGGGCACAGATAGATTGGAGAATGATTATTTTAAATTGTTTTTCTCTGGCTCCTTGGAGCGGCTAATGTAATCCTACAACAGACCTCCAAAACCTTCTTCATGGATTCTTGGTGTCAAAATCTAATATAACAACGCTTTCCCTACCCATACCGAGGGCAACGCCTGAAATCATCATGGAACCCTCGAATCGATGCCATGCAAAGAAGAGTGGTGTACAGAGCGCAAAAAAAATGGCGCGAATAATGGAGCTTCTATGCTTCATGTGTTCGAGGCTCAAGGAGGAGCTGCAGGTTGTGGCACCTGAGCTATGGCACGATTCGCAGGATTTGGACCAATTGGTCTGGGTCTGCCTTGCTGTTGGCTGTGTTGAGGGAAGAAGTGAGGTGGGAATGGTATGGTTGCGCGGAACCGCAGCGACTTGGTATCGTATGGATCCACTTCGTACACAGGCTGCTCTTCGTCGTCATCTTGGTCGTACTTCCACCGATCCGACATGTTCTCATCGACATTCTTCACTGCACCGCACATTCCCCTACGGTCTATCCATAACCGGCCACCACGACCGATTCGTCTACGATACGCCGGCTGTCCACGATGCTCTTCTTCTTCTGGAGGGGGGCTGTAGCGAAATGCGAAATTCTCAAGCTGTTTATCCTGAGCGGGAGAGGGTTGGTCAAATGACTCCGAGGTCACTGACGATGGAGGAGTCATTAGATATTGGTATTGGGCGGTTGCGGGTCTGAAGCCCGTCTCTAGGCCTTGGCCGTTTACTGGAGACAAAGGATCCCGTGTCAGATCCACGTGGCCCTGGTTCCATTTGCGATGTTGCTGGGTCTTTTCATCGATCTCTTTCTGGAGCGCAATCTCTTTCTGGGCAAGGACGTCACTCAAAAGTATGAGGTCGGCCTCCAACGGACGGCCATCGGAACGAGCAGGCAAGCGCATTTGTGGAGTACCGCGTGGAAGTTGTGGCATTTCGGACTTCCTTTTCTGTGGCTGTTCAAATTAGCGAAAAGTTCAAGATGGGGATCAGAAGAGCCTACCTTTTGGTTGATGAAGTCGTCATCGTCGCCCTTGATGCCAAGCTTGTTCTTAGCAACCTTGACCTTGAAGCGCTGCTCGAAGACGTTTTTGTCACATCTCAGGGTATCTTGCTTCTGTGTCTCTCTTTGATGTGCTAATTTCACGAGCTGGCGTGCATTTTCAAGTTCTAATCTCAATTTCTTGAGCTTGTCTGTGCTCTGAACATCTCGAGCTCGGGTCTTTCGAGTTTGCCGCATTTCGCGACGACGGAAACAGACATAAGGGTCTGCATCGTCCTTTTCTTGGTGTGTCTCAAATTTCAGGCTAGGTTGAATGGAGCCGTTGCCAGAAGCCAGCCTGCGAGCTTTCCAGTGCTCGTAGATCTCTGCAGCGAAAAGTAACCATTTGGGGTGCATGAGTTTGATTGTAGCGCTCAAGGTTTCGAATGGTATTGACGTGTTATCCACGGAGGCGTACGGAGCCTGTTCAGCAGCCGTTTCCTCGAAGGAATCCATGATACGCTCGAAGACATCATCGGAACACTTCTGGTTTGCACTCTTTCCTTGGTTGAAGCTTTGCAACCAGAGTTCGTCCTCGCCATCTATGTCATACCGGCACCCAATACAATCCTCGACGGTTTCGGAGACGCGAATGTAAGTAACGGGTTTAACAAACGTCTTTTTATAGAGAGCATCGTAATTGATGTCAGTGGATTCCACGGCAGGCGGAGCTGGAATCTCTTCTGTCTCCTTGTCGCCGGCAGTGGTGCTTTTGAGGGCGGCTTGCAGATGGTATTCCTGGGTAAGTTAATAAAATGTAGAAATGAATCGTGTCCGGGTCAGATGACAATAACAATGGTTTATGGGCACGTGACTTAGACTTACATTCTCTTCCTTGCCCTCGACACCAGTTTCCACCTTGTAGGCATTTTGAAGAGAGTTGAAATCGTCGATCTCAATTTGATCCTCGCGGAGGACGGGTTGAACAGTCTTTGGAGTTATTTTGCGTGTTCGAACCAAGCGACCTTGAGGGGCCATTGTATGACGGTGACGGTGAATCGGAGATAGGGATCTCGACGCGCAAAAGTGACTTTTTGACGCCGAAAGGATGATGTGTTAAAATTTGGGTCATGGTGCAGCGATGGATGACTTTTGGAGTTAGGAAGTCATCTTGTTGTGGCGCTGTTGATACGTTGAATATTTGCTCTTCAAAAAGCGACGTTGAGATTTCGCAGGAAAAATCTGCATCACCGAAATTCCTACGGCAGGCGTAATCATGGGCATGGGTGGGCCTTCTGCCCAGAGCTACCTCGCTACCTAATCACAGCTAACAAAAGACGGGGGCCAAGAGGGGCTAGGCGAAGAATGGACTAGCCGTCCACGTGACTGTGACGTACAGGGGGGTCATCCAATATCAAAAAGCGCATCTTGAGGCCGTGTGGAAGGCAGCCCGACCACCGTGAACTGGACCCTGAACCACCCAACTCTCCCACCCTGCCTCTACTTGCGGAGGGATTCGCTTGCACGCTCGTTGAAGACCAGCTGCGTATTTTTTGCAGCCCCCTAGACCCCGTTCTCCGCCCTTTTTCCGAGCTCTGAGTTCCATCTCCGCTCAGTCCCCTCCCCTCCTCCTCCGCTCCCCGCGTCTCACTTCCCCGCCCACCACCGCTCACCATGGGCAACACCAGCAGCGCCGTACTAGAGAACATTGTGCAGGGCTCTAACTGTACGGAATACACCTGCGCCATATTTTTGTGTGGCCTGCGAGACTGACCCAGCTGCCAGTTGATCGCGATGAGGTCGAGAGAATACGAAAGCGCTTTATGAAGCTGGATAAGGTACGCACGCCATGCCCCAAAATACCATTCCGCGTATACACCAATGCTAACCAATACTCACAGGACAATTCCGGCACCATCGAGCGCGAAGAATTCCTCAGCCTTCCCCAGATCTCCTCCAACCCCCTCGCAACCCGGTGCGCATTCCCCAACCTCACCACTTACTACAAGAATTAACACGGCCTAGTATGATCGCCATCTTCGATGAAGACGGAGGCGGCGACGTCGATTTCCAAGAGTTCGTGTCCGGCCTCAGCGCCTTCTCGTCCAAGGGCAACAAGGAGCAAAAGCTGCGCTTCGCATTCAAGGTCTACGATATCGACCGGGACGGATACATCAGCAACGGCGAGCTGTTCATCGTGCTGAAGATGATGGTGGGCAGCAACCTGAAGGATCAGCAGCTGCAGCAGATTGTCGATAAGACGATTATGGAGGCGGATTTGGATCGGGATGGCAAGATTAGCTTTGAGGAGTTTACGAAGATGGTGGAGAATACGGATGTTAGTATGAGTATGACACTGGGTATGTTCTGAGTTCCTTGGGGTTTGGATGGTGCTAAGTGGGATAGATCAATTTTAATTCGGCGCTGTGGACGAGAACTGAGAGACTATATACGAGATCACGGCCCATCCAGAGAGACGTCCAACGGGCGGGTACTGAAAAGGAGACTCCTAGAAGGTTAGGCGTCAGTGGAAATAAATCTAGGGCCAATAAAGCCACCGAGTTTGTGAAGGATTTTACAGCTTTACTCTTCATGAATTAATGTCCAGCAACCGATGTAATTTCTCAGTTCATATATGGCTTGTCCCTCTTTCCGGGGCCTGGATGTGGTAAATGGCTCATTCTTTCGGGGACATTTATGGTAGAGCCAGTACCTCGCACGATGATTAAATGTTCTTTTGGCGTGCCTGGAAAACACTGTTTCGTTTACCCAGACTTCTTTTCAATATATCTTTCTTGTCCGGTCACGCATGCCCTCTCATCATTTCGTCCCTTACAGCAAGTGCTTGGATGCATTAGGTGCCTCTTTTGAAGAGCGACAAGTTGTCGAATCACACCCGGAACCGAGGATGTAAAGTTTCGCACGCTCTGGCCTTCGTCTGCGTTTACGCAATATCTCTCTGGTCTGGAGCTGGCCACAAGTCACCTCCTTACAGAATGTTCTATCATTGCCCGTTCATTCCCTTTTCTTCTCTACCAAGAGTAACATTTTCACGTTGGAATTACGGATTTTCACCAAGGCTCAGTTCTGACGTTTGTGATATAACGGAGCGCCAAAGAGACTTGAGGAAACCGCCTGATCTGCTGTTAATCAGGATATATTGATTTTTCTCTTGGCTGACGACAGCAATCGATATCTTTACTATATGCTTTGGGACAAGTGGCATCACAAGTTGCTAGATGCGGGAGCCAGTAGTACCCGCGAGCTGGCCGGACTTTACACCATCACCCAAGAGGGTCTTTGTTGCGTATCGAAGTTTCACCCATACAGGGTGGGTATGACGTTTGTGGGTGGGAACTCAGATGATGTGGCCTTTTCAAAAGCGGCGGAATTATCGTCTAGTGACGTTCTAACAAGGGTCATGCTCAAAACCCACAGCCTTGGGATTTGAAGCGGGGCCAAAATTGTGGCAATCGCCAATGTACCACAAGACTATCTTTCCTGACGTCTATGAGAGCGCCAAGTGACGTTACAAGACGGCTAGAAATCTGGCAGCCTGCGAGACATGTCATTTAGGGAAAGGGCAACAGCCTGCTTGTAGTAAAAGCTACTCATGCTCATGCTTTATTTCTGAATCCGGAAAATATCTCCTTTTAGTGTGGAGGTAAATTTTTGGGGAGGAAAGGGGGGCGGGGGTTTGACCTCTTGCCCTTAATTTTTTATTTTTGCAATGGAGAACAAACGGAGTACATATCTTTTCAAAGGTTAACGAAGGAAGACTAGGCTCGCGGTCCCAGATATTCATTCTAAGTGGCATCAAAGAATAATGCATTTATTTGGATCGGCCCCCGAAAATGAGTAGCTAATACTTCCTCATATTACACACTTTTGCCGTTGCCAAATTTGATATCCCAGGTTGGCCCATTGAATATTACAAGCTCGCGCCGTATCTTTTTTTGAGGTTTGGGTAGCGGCATACTTTATATGTGACGGTTTCTTTCTTGAAGGATGACTACATGTATGGTGGGAATGAATTTGGAATGATAATGATCCGCTTATCCTCCAGTATGATGAGGAGACGGACCGCTTTCCAACATACAGTATTCATCCGACGTGTATAAGACATTCTAAAGCTATTTTCATCGCAGCGTGATTTGTGTGAATAATATTGCAATATGCAACAGTCATGATTCACCCTACTTGTTTGAGACACACACCTCGTTCTTGAAAAACATATTCCCGCTCACAGTAAATTAAGCACGTTCACATGGTGCGTAACCTCTATTATTTTCTACGCAGGACATCAGCTTGAGAATCTATGGCGTATGCGTACAGTGGCAGCGATGTACAAAACAATCACTTAGTGGCTGACTGCCGCAGTTCTTGTGTGGTGAAGCACATTCACATGCCGTGTGACTTGCACTTTTCTCCACTCAGCCACTACCCTTCAATTCCATAGACTATGCATAGTGCTGCGACTTGCAACAAAGTCTCCTTACGTACCTAGTGTCGGAATATTGATTCCGAAATTCCATTACCCTGTTGTATCTCCATTCAACGACGTGAATAAGACTCCCGCTGGAGTTTCCATACTTCAATTCCATGGAGTATTGCAATGATGGAAAAGCGCAACAAAGTCCCCATTCGTACTCAGTAGTATCTTCTTAGACGACAAGTATTTTTGCCATCCTCCTACATGCCGCCCAAAACCATCAGTGTTCAATTCCATTGAGTATGCGTAACGTGCAAAGTGCAACGTAGCCCCTTCTGTACGTATTACTAAGTCAACCGTTTACGGACTTACTTTGCCTCGCCCACACAGCGTGAATAAACCAGTCATGCATGTCTAACCGAGGTGTCTATACTTCAATTCCATAAAATATTTGTAATATTGCGAAGTGCAACAAAATTCCTTTTGGTACTTAGCGCTTTATCTTGATGACGAGTACTTCTACCTCCCCACGAAAAACGCGCTCATGTGTCGTGCGAAACCTATTTCTTTCTACCCAAGCCATCAGTTTTCAATTCCATGGACTATGCGTAATGGTGCGAAGTGCAACAAAAGCCCGTCTAGTACTAACAGCTGTGTGGTTCAATGACACTGACGAAGTTAATCCTTGTGACATTATGACGAAAGTGACCATCAAGTCAATGACCCGTCTGATTTGCGATGTGCAACAGAAACTTTTGGTAATAAGAGCTGCGTGGTTCAATGATGCCGATGAAGTTAAATCTTGCAACATGGTGACGACTTTGCCATCAAGTCAATGATCCGTGTTGCCTGCGATGTGCAACAGAAATTTCTGGTTCCCTCAATAGGAAATCAATACTTTTACAAGTATACACCGGAGCTTGATAATGATGGCTTAAGTGTGAACTTCGAGTCTGCATGGGCTTGAGATAACAACTTCCGGGATACAGCTGCTTTGAGTGGCAGGAGGCAAGGAAAGGTGGGCGAATGAGGAAAGTGCTATGGTTTTGATGACAAGTTCCTCGCCGTCTCATTAGCGAAGCGCTCGTTCCTTGAATATCAATATGCTCTTTCATGAAATGTTCTCCCTGCCACTTGTTATACTCTGCAAGGCGCTCTTTCCCCAATCAAGTCAATCTGTGTATTTTTCTTCACATCCAAGTTCCCCAGGTAGCTTCATCAAACACCACAATACCTACTGGTTCTACATACCCAACAAGGACCATCCGAGATTCGAATAGCGTAGGGCTAGCAAGAACAATTTGCTCTTGAGGGTAAGGGTTGCCTTCCGAAGAGAATAGTTGGCCCGATGGTGGTCAGTCCGCGCAAAGTACCGCAGGTGAGTCGCAGTTGGAGACAGCGCGCTTAAAGACTGCCAGTACAGCATATTCAGGGAAAGCGCAGAAAGCCTGAAGCACTTGGAGACGGCAATCATAATCAAGGCTGTAATCAGTATTACATCACCCGAGAAGGCTGATGAAGGGGTGATCGGAAAGTCTCCCGGGACAAGCAGTCGAAGCAAAAATCGAGAAAACAATAGACCTTTGAACTTTCATTACGTCGCGACACTTTCAAGAATACAAGTAAGAAACATTGCTGGATGAGCAACTTGATAGAGTATTCCGACCAACGCTGAGGATGGAAAAAAAGCAGAGCTACGTTCAGATGACTATATATTTCACTTTGATATATCTGGTCTGTTGATGTAAGTTAATGCCTAGGGAATCTCACACTCTGTCCCATTGCCTTGAGATTTGACATTTGTGAGAAGGTTTACAAACGCTCAACCTCTCGAGCCTGGACGTCCAGCACCTTAGGAAATCTTGAACCTCAATTTCCGCAACAAAATAAAATGAAACAAAATAAACACAAATCTATCTCTCAAAACGGCATGACGCCAAGAAGCAAGGACATTATTCAAATTTCATGACGCGGCCCCCTCAAAGCTTGCATTGTGTAAAGGAGGCCCTGCGCGAGGGCACTGCAGCAGTTTTGCAGCCGCATGGGCCACTACTGAAATAGAGGAGGAGCTTGCGAGTCAAGTAGTGATTGCTACCATACGACTCGGACCCATGCTCATAAAATTGCAAAGCGAGAAAGAAGATAGTGAAACATTCTCGAAGGAATCAAAAGAAATGGCCTCGTTTCAAGTCGCGTCGCGTTTCTGCAGCATGGGAGCTACTGTTCAGCTAATGACTAGGGCATGACATTATAGGATATGGAGATTTGAATTGTTCTTCGTGTTTTCTGGAAGGAATTGGGAGATCCTGCCGTCTGGTCTGTGCTCGGTGGGGTGGGATACAGCTATGCTGAATTTGTTGTGCTCTGGGGGATCTTCTCAGGCGCAAGGGATCGAGACGTTCCGCTGTTCTACTTGGAACGTTGGCTCGGTATTCTTGATTCAATTCGCGGGGAGCTGTATGAAAGTCGCGTGATCATTGACCATGAGCTACGTCTTTGGGCGATTGATGAAATCCGGATCGTTCCCCGAGATTCAGGCAGTTGGAAGAAGTCTAGTATGAATTGGAAGACGTAACGTCCTAGTAGTTGTTTAAGTAGGGCGACTTTGACGAGTTGGGTTTGATTGGGTATAGAAGAAGCATGAATGCATTTCAGAGTATACCTCCGTAGACCGGCGTATTTCGAAACCTCGGTCGATGACCAACGGCGCCCCTGCAGATGCTAGATCTACAATAACGGTCTGACAGGGCAACTAATGGCGAGTTACAAGTCGCAAAATCCCCCGAAGCAAGGCTGAAGAAGCCGACCCTTCAATTACACGTGGTAGGATCAAGGACCTTCCCAGACGGTTGAGGGCGGAGGATTGAACTTGTCAACAGAGGCACCCAAAGTAATCAACGGGCTCTGTCCACCTTGCCAACTATCCCGGAATCTTGCCATGTGTGAGAATATGAAATGACTGACGAAACGGCAAAGTGCTCAATGGTTTTTTTCTGTTACCGGGTTACGGCCTATGGTTCCCATCTACCCAGCCTCGCTGAGGCTGAAGCAAATCGAGGATCTGCGACTCTGCGCATTGTGTTGTTTCAACTGCTGATCTGGCCACCTCCAATTCGGGACGAACTTGCGAATTCATGGTTGTCTAATTGGAAGTTTGCAAAGACTCTGCCGCCTCACTTGCGTGCATGACGGGCGATCTTCTGCCATCATGCGCTGCATTGCATCAGTTATCCGCAGGATCAAAGATTGCTTGTTTTTGAAGGAGAGGAAAGGGGTGTGGGGAAAGAAAGCGCCGAATTTCAAGCAAATACAAGTAATTACTTACGAGTACACAATATTACGGCAGCTCGCAAGTCTGGGCACAGTTCAAAAAAGGGGCAGCCAGGCAACTACTTGGTTGGCAAGAATAGAAATCTCTTGCAGGCCTCCCTGGAAGGCTGCCGAGTGGCTTTGCATTGACTACAAGTGGTTGGCCTGGTTGGCCTGGTTGGCCTGGTTGGCCTAGTTGGCCTTGACCATCAGTATGAGCATGATGAGATGAGGCCCTGGTGGCCTTTGAATCTTGGATGCGGCTTGAAAGCTACTGCGGCATGCCTGCTGGGCGTCATCAGCACAGAAGCAAGTTGGCAGCCGCAATTGGCCAGGACAGCCACCCAGCCACTCTTCACTGGGGCCGGCCTTCGACGGTTCTTCTGGCCCCGGAAGGCGGGTCGAGATCTATTATTGAAAGTTGAGGCTTGATAGCTGAGGCCCAGTGGCCATCCAGAACGGAGCCCTTACCACCGGGCCCCAGGAAAGCTCGAGGACTGAGGAACATGGTGCTCTAACATCAAGTCCAGTGACCTCTACGCCCGCACAAATTCAAATCCCAATTGCACACAAAAGAAAAGTCAAAAAGATTAGATGTGTAAAAGTCCACCTCTAAGGCCCATACAACGCCCCAGAACGAGTAATCGCTGCCCATGCTGCTGCTGCCCCTGGTGACAGGCCTGCGCAGATCCTCCAGGCACTGTGGCCCCGAGCGAGTCCGGTCAGGGGTATGTTATGCAGGACGCCCAGCGTAGCGAATCTTACAGGGCGTTTGAGACAGGGGATCTCTTTAACGACCTCACTAAACCTCCTTCTTTTCATTGCGACGACATGGAACAGGCCTCTAACTCTTCTCTCCGCAACGCACTCGACGATTCCGAGCCCCTGTGGTTGGGCACCACTGGGAATTTCTGGCGATGGCCCATGGATGCCGTTTCAGGGGACGAGGGGACGCCTTGAATCTGTGCTGTGTGTGCTGTGCTGGCTAAGCTGGAACCCAGGCGCTGTTCCTTATGCCCGATGCTATGCTAGAAAGAGCGTGGCTCGGTATGGCCGCGGAAGTGATGAGCAGTGCACACACGGAATAATAAGATGCATTTGGTTATCAGCGATCAGCGGCGTGATTTGGGCTGAAGTGATGGCTGATGGCTGCATGCGCTGTGGGAATAGGGACTGCCTCATCTAAGAGTGCTGGAGAGGGCTGGAGAGGGCTGGAACTGGGAGTTGAGACGTGCGAGTAAGAAAGTGGCTCTCTGGCTCTACATGAGGAATGCTCTCGGACTTTGTTCACGCTCGCTCTTTCCCTTGATCCAAGTACGGTACGTACCGGTATGTGGATTCCGCTGTAGAGAAGTGCACACGCCCTTTTCCTCAATTATTGTCTGTGTATCCACAGTCTTACTCGACAAGACAAGCAGATTTGCTGTTCCACGGCCCGTCCACCACGCCCATCCACAACCTCAAACAGAAGCAAAAACGAGACCCGATACTTTGGGTGATGGGAGCCATTATGATGCTCACGTACATGGACATGGACATGCACATGCACCTGCGGATGGTCTAAGTTCGGAAAATTCTTTTGTTCATGGTCCGTCCTTCGCGGTCCTGTCAAACTGTATCAGCTTCCTATTCCTGTATTCCCCTATTCGGCTCCGCCGAATCTTTACTTCTGCAAGCGTTCCCCTTTTTGGTAATCCCTTCAGCTACCCTTTCGGGAATTACTTTTTCTCAAAGAGTTCACTATAAGATATTCGATAGCCATCCTTCCGTGGGCTGTCAGTCACTTTTCGCTGCTGGCACCCCACCTTACTGATCCTACTCAATAGTTTCCCTCCCCTTCTCCGGCCGGAGCACCAAGATACTGAATCCTGACGCCTTATGATTTCATTATAATTGTTTTTCTCTAAACAGTTTGCTATAGATACTCAAAGGACGTCGACCTGCAGATCGTATATCACATTCCAAGCATCGCCTTATCCGGCGATCACTCTCTCTAGCGCAAGCCCCAGCGACCACCTTGAGCACGCACCCCGAGCTGCGTCTGGGTTTGCTTGTCAGCCCAAGTCTAAAATTCCGAGGCCCATGCCTTCTCCAATCACACGTCCTCATAAGTCATAAGCTTCACCAGATTTTTCGATTGTCGAATACCCAAACTGCTTGACTCCTTGCCCTTGCAACCCAATCTCGTCGGACTTACTTCACTTGCCCCTCCGTCTCTCCCGATTGATCAATCGGCATAACTGCTCTGCAGTACTATTGTCAGAAGTACCTTTGCTCCCCTCATCGGCGCCAACTCTAAAATCTGGACCGCTAAGACAAGTTGTGCGGAGGCTAGAGAACTCATCGTCTCCTAGTAGCGTCGGACTGACTACCGCGTCTATCTTCTCCCCTTCTGAGTGGTAAAATGAGGAGGAGGGCAAAGGTGTAGCCACAAGTACTAAGTAGGCTTCTCGTACCTGGCATTAGCTGCTGCAACAAACAGCCCTAAGGCAACGATTTGGACCAGTCCAACAAAGACAATTGCTCCACTAGACTACTGGGGTGACGAAGTACACTCTCAGCCTGCACTAGATCCTCGAAACTCCGCTCAAACAAGAGAACTCACCACTTACTACTGCCCCCAGTCTTCCGCTTTCTACGCCACAGCTCCCTACTAGTCGGGCCGTGGCCAGATCTGTAGTAGGCTAATCTGGGAACCTCCCACACTTGGAGAAGTTAATCTGCACTCCAAAATATCACACGTCCGTCAAAAACGTGCTTTTCGGAGCGCTTGAAGCTTGAGTCGCAAGCCGAAGGTCCTGAGCGAGCCCCAGCGCGGAGTGGTGAGGGGTTGCTCTTGTTTCCGAGCTCGTAACCGTATCCCAACACCAACTCCCACTGTCATCTTCCCGAGCCTCCTTCAACCTCCCGTCATACGCATGAGTGTTGATAGACTATTCGAAATCAAGCGTTTCATCCCATGCGATCCGGTCTCTGGACCTCATTTATTACTCGTCCTCGCGGCCACTGGCCGTTGGGCACTTGCCAAATCCTCTTTGAGGAGGCCGTCCTGATATTTTAGGGCACCGACCACGGAGTGTTCTTTGCTGTAGTATCGGGTTGTTTCTCCATACGTTAGGAGATTTAGCAAGCTTGGAAGACTTGTTTCCTTGAAACGCCGCCTAAGGGCTATTTGAAGACTTCTAGAATATGCCGGGTGGACCTTGAGGCAATTTTGGAAATTTTGCTTCACCTCAACGTTTGAATAAAGGAACGTACTCCCACAGCCTCAAAAAAACGACGATTTGATAGGGAAACGAAGTTGTTATTTAACCTGGTGTCGCTTGCCCTACCTACCGGAACATCGAATCACAAGGACCTTGCTGGTCGAAAACACCAAGGACCATCCCAGCACTGCATGACGGAGTGTTGACAACGCAGTGAGCCAATACGCATCCAGCTTGCTCATATACTCTGCGCGCTGCGAAACTATACCGAAGTACCCAATATCACTTGCCAATTCCACCATCCACTTCACGCACACTTCACCAGTCGTCGCCTCCTGCTCACCTTGAGTGGCGCCGAGGCTGCCTATTTCTGACTGCTTCTGTGAAATTCACGGTCACGCCTACCTTGGGACTTTAAGCGCATCGCTGCCCAACTCTGAGTCCAACTTCGCATTTGGACAAAAATTTCAATTCCATTTCTGTCGACAAGGCTCTACGTTACCCAGCATTAGTTGCATCCCGGAGGCTTTTTTTTGTCTTTACGCATAGCGAGTAACACAAATCAACATCCTTGATAGCCCTTGGATATCTCGAATCTCCAACTAGAGGGGTACGGCGCAAAAACTTCACACGAGGCAGACTTCGACCGGAAGGGCATCCAACCACGCCAAATCACCCTCAAACCCAGCAAGCTGGCACTCCTATACTCGACGCCAGCTCCTTTACCGGCGGCGCATCGACTTGATTCGCTGTTGGTGGGCTCCTCTGAAGCCTTTGAGCGGGGGATGGACGAGAACGCTCGCCGTCGAAGGCTGAATGAACCACCATATACCGGAGCAAGCGCAGATCCAAGGTTCAATGCCGGTCAGGGGCAGCAGCAGCAGGGCAGAGGCTTCTCCGTCTCGTCCGCGGAGAGATATCGGACAGCACCTTTGACATCGTCTCCGACTACAGCCCGAGCACCGGGGGCAGCTGCGGCGTACCCGGCGGGGTATTATCAAGAGCCACAAGCTACATTTCCTACGGCAATACCATCCAATCCTCTGCAGTACCAAGCGGGATATCCACAAGACCAGAGACAGCAGCAAAGCTTCACCAATTATAACCAGGACCTCATGTACAATGTTCCACAGCAAACGCCGCAAACCAACGTTTATGACTCGTCTCACCAGTTTCAGGCGCGGCAACCCGCAGCAATGCATCTATTGTCAGACGTTGCAGCACCTTATTTCCCCAGCGAACCAACCAGCGCGCCTGCTCCGCCATCCTTGCAACACGATGCGTCCTCAGGCTCTTCGGCTGTGTACCAGCAACATCAACAAAGTCCCGAAAACCGCGCTCCTATGCTTCAACAAGGGTATTCCGGTGCCATGGCAATGGGAGGGATGGTTCAACCCGCAGCGGATGTTTTAGACGAGGAAGAGTTTCAGGTGCAAGGGGGAACAATGGAGGCAGCTTACACAGCATATCAGACTGCTCTGAAGGAGATCTTCGAGAACATCATACATGGCCGCTTGGCGGTGGCTGCGAAGTCTCTACTGGATGTATCAGAATGGCTGCTAGGACACGTAGGGGACTTAGGTGGGTTTCTATTTTTTCTGTTGATCCTGTCAACTAATTGATTCTGATCGAAGGACTTACTGTAGATGAAGTTGCTCTTCACTCCGATCGCATACGTTTATGGGGAGAATTCAATACTGCTTGGCTGGGCATCTTCCAGAAGCAAAAGGATTTGCTGGAGGCTGGTCAACGGATCCAACCGCCGCAAGACTTGATGACTCAAGACACAATCAACAAGATGGCCAAGGATCTCATACGAATGTGTGATGCAGTTGAGAAGCACGGGCTCGTTGACTATCAATACGGAGTTGCGGAGGAGCAAATAATGATGAGTAAGTATCACTGTTTCAATCTTGGACTTGAGAGCTTCGCTAATTTCATATATAGTTCTCACGGAGTGTCTTGATCTTCAAGAATCAATAGAGGGAGTTGATGGTGGTGCTCCCGGAAGAGCCCCGCCATGAATTTCTTGATCTGTGGAGAAACGATTTGTTTGATTATACCATTGTAAAATTCACTTCCCATACTGTCCTCGATTTTAGCGTTTCCATTTTTAGTCAATATGTTACGAATATGCCTTGCTTTTGCTTAAATTGGAATGGCGGGAACTTTTGGTGTTGGCGGATCTTTGTTCATGGCATTTACAGTGGCTGTAAACATACATAATTCGTCTGACGATTATGATCAAAAGTAAAAGAATATGGGGCTTTCGCGAGCCAAAGGGACTTGCAACGTGGTGTATTTTGATTACGAGCTAGACACAAGATTGGGCTGTATTTTTAGGCTGGCTTCGTGAACTGTACATTTCAAAGAGGTTAGACCTTTGTACATACCGAGGAAACTACGTTAATACCCAACGCGGCCTGGCAGAGATCGGGCTTAAACCCCCACTGTACAAGTCCTTCATGATAAGGCGGTGACTGGATTGTTTGTGACTGACGTGGCCGTGGAAACAACAGAACTCTACAGCAGTGATCTCAATATACAAGAATCTTAGGCTTCATGACTCGGTTGGGCGGCACGTCAGTGAAAAAGCAATCGACAGCACATCATACCCTCATATATCATAGATCTTATAGTTAATCTGTGGAACTTAATCTGGGCATGAGATGACATGTCACTGTACATCGGAAGCCGCACCGCACTGTATAGGTAGTTACTCCGACCAAACGCCATTGGCCTATGTCGCATTTAACGTTCCTTAGTTTCTCATGCAAGATCTACTTCTCGACAGCCTCAATCGGCGACAAAATAGGGAAGAGGCATAGGATGGGAAAGGGAAAGGGATCCCGCATCCGAGACGCCGAGCCGATTGGCGAGCGAGACGAGGCGAGGGGGAGGCGTTCCTGCCGCGAAGCAGATGCAAAGTGAGGCGCGCATGAAGGATCTGGCTACCGTGGACTCGGATTCGGGATGACCATGGATGTGGCGTAGATCGCCGTCCATGCATGCGTGGGCTGGGCTTGCTAGGCTCGGGGGCCTAGATTTGGCTGGGGTCCCTGTGATGTGGTTCCTAATGCGGAAAAAAAGCAATTATGCGGTTTGATGAGGGTAGTAGTGGTGGCGTTGATGAGGTTATTTTGAGAGGTTTGTCAAGGCATAGATTCATAGTTGGCGACGTGAGATGAGGTAGGGTGGTATTTTATTTCAAATAGGAAGTTAGGATCGGATTTGCTTTGTACAGTGTTGTTTGCTGTGCCAAGAAACTGCATTTGGTCAATGTAAACGAAATTTGGGTTGATACACTATTTGTTTTCAGAAGATATTATTTATCCACCAATCGGGAGGGCACCTGAAAATCATCTTTAATTGATCATTGGGGAAATGAAACCTCCGGTGGGAAAGGAAATATTGGTAACGCCCTCAATTGGCTGCCCTAATACTCAACCCACCGAGCGATAGATCTTGAGACATGCCGGCGATCTTGCAGCAGCATCAGATCTATCAATAGCCCGAAAGATCTTCACCGTTTTCATATCCATCTTCGTTAATGACAGGTACTTACCAAGATTTGCGAATATTTGATATCACATGATCCATGATTTGGTTGTCTTCTTTTGTACATGCAGTGTTCCGTACAATATAATACACACAACACCTATCTCTTGACCCAGGCCGGCATCTTTCTCGCCTTCTCATGACCAGGCTTCTTTCTTTCCACCCTTCTTGGATCGCGAGTTATGCATCCGGCTGCAGTATGTCAGTATATTGCCTTTTTTTTGCCCGAAAGAAAAGAATGGTGGCACAGAAAGTGCCAGACAGTTGTGACTTACCTCGTCGTAAAGCTGGCTTCAATGCTGGTTCGTGTGTCATCAGAGCCTTCCCAACTGCCAAGGTCAAAGCTTCTGCTTGCCCTGTAGTTCCACCACCTGTCGCAAGAGCCCAAACGTTGTATTTGTCAATCCTATCCGTAGCCTTCAATGCCCAGATGACGCTCTCCCTATCATGAACTCTTCCGAATGCATCCACGAGACTCTTTCCATTGACTAGCACCTCGCCCGTACCTTCCACAAGCCATGCCCTTGCTGTGGACGCTTTCCTCCTACCAGCACCTAATGACCTTCCGAGGCTGTCTATATGGCCAGCCTTTGTCACATTCCGAAACGGATTGATGTCTCTTTTGTATAAGTTCAGCGCGTCCTTCACCGGATCGGGCATCAGGGATGGATGGATATGGTTCAGCCGGTGAAGAGCTTCGATAATCTTGTGGTATTTAGAAGCCTTGACCATTTCTCCCACTGAATCTCGGTAATCTGGAAGTGATCGCCACGCTACTCGAGGTGCTTCGCCCGGCTTGACGGTAGGCAGGTTTTCGTATCTTCGAATGAGACTTCGAAGGGCGAGGAGGTCGTCGGTAAAATGTGGTTGCGCGGTGAAATAGGAGGGAGATGTCGGGAGCAGTCGAGCATAGAATACATGTTCATAGTCCGGCGAGCCTTCCCCTCCATTCTGACCATTGAAGTCAATCTCTGGAGCTGCAATACCGGCGCTTAGTCTTGTTGAGGTTGTAAAGTTTCGGGGGCGGAGGTTGAGGATTCGTTGGCGATTGAAGGCCATTGGTCGAGGGGAACAGGCGCACTGGAGGGTTTCCCTCAGGCTCATGGGAAGCCATGATACCTTCATTGTGAAGATATGGCCGCCCGAGATGGTTGTCTTTGAGGTTGCTTGACTTGCTGCTGTACGTTCCGAATGATAATTTGACGGTATCACGTGAGACGCTTGACCACAGTTGGCTTAGACGTCCAAGCTAAGCTCCACACGAGAATTTCGAAACCTTCTGACTCTTTCCTGGAGCTCCCCGCCATCTTTTCCTTCCAACACCACGAAGACACAACATCGCAAACATGGCCTTCGGAACTCTGTACACCTACCCGGTATGTCTACTCTACTCTACTTTACTCTACTCTGATGCATGCCATTCTACTCAATGACCTTGCAAGCTGACAATTCTCCATAGGGTAACCCCCGCTCTGTTGCCATTCGCGCAGTCGCAAAGGCCAACAATGTCGATCTTGACATCGAAGAGACTGTTCCTGAGAAGGGCGTCTCTGCCGAGTACCTGAAGCTGAACGGTCTCGGCAAGGTTCCAACCTTCGTCGGCGCTGATGGCTACACTCTCCACGAGGCCATCGCCATCGCGATCTACAGTACGTTAAAGTTTTTCTTGGACTTTGTTTCAACTTTAGGCACCCCGCCACACCTAACCACTTTGCCCTGATGAAAGAAAAGTCATACAGTTATCCCTGTCTTAATCATACGTGTTGATTTCATTATATTAATTAGACTCTGAGCAAACCCCTACAATTCACGTTTTCAATTCACCTTTGATTTGGAAATTGATAGCTAACCATTGTTTCAGTCACCTCCCAAAACGAGAAGACCACTCTCCTCGGTAAGACCAAGCAAGAGTAAGCTTATCATTGAATACCAACACTCTGTTCTCGGCTGACCTTTTACAGCTATGCCACCATTCTCAAGTGGATGTCTTTCTTCAACTCTGAGGTCTTGACAACTCTTGGAGGTTGGTTCCGCCCTCTCGTTGGCCGTGACCCATATAACAAGAAGAACGTTGAGGACTCATCCAAGGCTTCCCTTAAGGCCGTTGATGTTGTTGAGAAGCACTTGCTTAACAACACCTACTTGGCTGGCGAGCGCATCACTCTTGCTGATCTCTTCGCTGCCGGTGTGATCTCCCGAGGTTTCCAATACGTCTTTGGTAAGGAGTGGCGCGCTGCGAACCCCAACGTCACCCGTTGGTACGAGACCGTCTACAACCAGCCCATTTACTCTGCTGTTGTCGACAAGCTGTCATTCATCGATGAGCCTATCAAGTACACCCCCCCAAGAAGGAAGCTCAACCAAAGGCCGCTCCCAAGGCTGCCGCCAAGCCAAAGGCTAAGGCAGTTGAAGAGGAGGAAGAGGATGAGGCCCCAGCTGCACCAAAGGCTAAGCACCCTCTTGAGGCTCTGCCAAAGGCTACCATTCCTCTTGATGAGTGGAAGCGTCAATACTCTAACAGTGATACTCCTGATGCCCTCAAGTGGTTCTGGGAGAACTACAACGCCGAGGAGTACTCGCTGTGGAAGCTTGACTACAAGTACAATGATGAGCTTACCCAAGTCTTCATGACTTCCAACTTGATTGGCGGTTTCTTCGCTCGTCTTGAGGGTTCCCGCAAGTACATCTTCGGATGCGCTTCCGTCTACGGTGTCAAGGATGACTCTGTTATCAAGGGTGCTTTCGTCATCCGTGGCCAAGAGGCTCTCCCCGCTTTCGACGTCGCCCCCGACTATGAGAGCTACGAGTTCACCAAGCTTGATGCTTCCAAGCCTGAGGACAAGGAGTTCGTTAACGAGCAGTGGACCTGGGAGAAGCCAATCACCGTTGGTGGTAAGGAGTACCCATGGGCTGACGGAAAGGTCTTCAAGTAGATTTTCATCTTGGGTTTCACATACATTTCCTACTTTGCAATCAATGGGTTTAGCGTGGGGGAAAACGATGTGTAATGATCAATCATGAATGGATGAATGGGCAAAGACCCAAGACCTATGTAGCTAGCTCATGCAACCAAATGCAATGGAGCATCACAATCATACTTGTCTATGTAATGGCCGTGAGACTTGATAATCAACCTCCCATATCATGCCTGTTTTGTACAATGCTTGGGTATCCGAAATCTTGGAAAGTCGTAAAATCTTTTAACGCCAAAGTAAAGCCCCATCCAAGTGACCCATATACCCGTTCCCCTCTGAAAATGCAGCAAACACTCAAAAACATCACATCAGATCACACCCGTGTACCCCACACGACCGGCTGACCGTTAGGACCAGGAGGACCAGCAGGGGCAGCTTGGGCCCTGAACGGTATGTGCCTCATGTGAGCACTAACATTGGAGCTCAGACTCAGCTGATTCAAATAGTCATGCACTTGCGGCAGAATATCACCACTCTCGTGCACGTTCCCCACATACTCCGGGATCTCAATGAGGTTATACGGCTCGCTCTGGCCCTTCTCAATCGAGTCATCCACCAGCACCGTATTGGTCTGATCCCAATTCGCACCGAGAGTGAAATCCGGATGGCTGCGCGCGACCTGCGGGTCCTGCCACACGGTCTTGAGGCGCTTATAGCATTGCACGCGGCGCGCGTAGTCGGTGGGCGTCAGGTGGAACTTGTCGCGGCCCCAGATGGCGACGCAGCGCTCTTTGAGGGTGGGTGGTAGGATCGCGTCCACGATTGCATTGACGTTTTCGGGGCGCGCGGAGGACCAGATTACGACGTGGAAGGTGTCGATGCAGTATTGGAGGAAGCGTAAAGCGTGCGGGCGTGCTGTAAAGCGGTGAGGGTTATTGCGTGAGGGTCGGTAGAGGATGGTGCCGTTGAGGTCGATGACTACCAGGAGATGTTGCGGGACGGAGAGAATATTGGCGGGGGCTTGGGACCTGGCGAAGTATTCG
>QGMK01000475.1:0-24068 GCA_007825345.1 Lachnellula suecica
AAACTGCCAATATAACTGCCCTTGCAAATCTCATCCTTTCTGCCATCCTTCCCAATCCTCACATTGCCCAATATCATACACGCAAGCACACCCAACCAGCAGAAAGCGCTCAGAGCATAAAACGCAAGCACGATACCCCGCTTAGCCTTCTCGCGAAAGTAGTCTTGATCTTGCGCGGGCATGCTAGCAATCGCGTCGAAAGAGCTAGAATCGCCGCCCGTGAACGAGAGTCCAGAAGTCCTGAGCGTATTGTTGAAAATGTTGAGCATGAGTGTGGTTGCGATCGTTCCGCCCAGCGAGACAGATAGCGACATCATGGAGACAATGCTTGCGATTTGGTTCGGAAAATATGCAATGCCGTGCAAGGTGCCGGGCATGAAGCGTAGACCGGTACCGACGCCTGTTAGGGCAAGCATACCGTAGATTACGTGCAGGTTGTTGCCGTTGAGAAAGACGGCGAGAAGAGTGATGCCGAGGGGCTCGATGATTGTTCCTAGGAGGAGGGGAAAGAAGGTCTGGCGGGGGAATTTGTTGCATGCAAACATAGCTAAGTACGCACCTCCTGTTGAGATCGTTAGCGGGACCTGATGGAGCAAATATTTTTTGAGACAAAGGGTACGTACCTGCAAGTCCTGGCATATAATAGATGAGGTTTGTGCCAGACTGCCCGGAGGAGAACTGCTTCACCAGCGCGAAATACAAACCAACAAAGTAGAAGACGGCATACATCGCCATGCCGGTTACGAAGTTGATGTACATCAGAACTCCTGCATTGCGAGACCAGACAAGATTGAACGGCATCATGGCTTTCTGTGTTGGGAACCGCCGCGAGACAGCAGAGCCGGGAAGCATGAGGTATTCCCATATGACGAAAGCAACGATGAGCACGCAGCCAACAGCGAGGGGCAGAAGGACTTTGAGGTCGGACCAAGGATAGTAAGCTCCAGCCCATGTCAGGGCCAGCACACAGAGTCCGGTACCGAAAAGAAATAGGAATTGACCACCGAAGTCGATGGTAGCGATCCTTGATCGGAAGGTCTGGGAGACTTCGACATCAGTGGCGCCATCGGTTCGTGTCACTTCTTGAGGGCCCAAGAGTTCCGATCGAAGGACGAAATGCGCAAGAACGAGGCCAACAACACCCAGTGGGATGTTTATAATGAAACACCACCGCCATGATGCTTCTGTCAAGTATCCTCCTATCACCGGGCCAACACCATATCCAATTCCTCCGACGACGGTGAACACTGTGTTGTTTTTGGCGTTCTCTTTCAAGGAAACTTTGTCTGCCAAAACGATTTTAGAAATCATCAATAGACCGGCACACCCAATCCCCTGAAAAGCTCTACCGGCAAGAAGCATCGCGAACGAGGTTACGGGTGACGCGGAACAGAGGATGCTTCCTAGTAACATGACAAGAACGCTTGCCTGCAATGCAGGGTAACGACCGAAAACGTTGGCAAACTGAGCCCAGAATGGAATGAAGGTTGCGGAAGTGAGCTTGAATGCTGAAATGATCCAGTTCAACTGGGACAGTTGGTCTTCTCGGTGTCAGTGTGGAACTTAGGGGAAGAGGCGGCAAAAAAAACATACGGAAGTCGGAGGCAATATAAGGAAGAGCACCTGCGATGATCGTTGAATCGAGCGATTGTATCAGATACGGAAGGAACAGGCCGATGCTAAGCTTCAACCGGTATCTCCTCAACGCAGTCTTCTCATATTTGCAGACCTCACAGGAATCGGTCCCGTCAGAACTGAAGTCTTCATCGATCGCACGAGGGATCTTCTTTTCCCGAACGGAGGACAGATCTGTCAGTGGAATATCGAACGCATCGCTGGTATGTCTTTGGTGGTCGCAAGAGGCGTGCTCAACACAATCCGCTTGGCTTGGGGATTTCTCCTGGCCTCGGTCTTTCTGGAGAGACGGCTTAATGAACTTTTTGTAAATGATAGTGGCCATATTCTGCGTTTTTGGACGAGGCGCTGGTATCAAATTGCTTCTCAAACTCCGACTAGCGACAGAATGAATGGCAGTTGGCATTGGTAAGAATTCTACCACGCGCAATCCATGCCTTCTTATGTTACTCTCAACTTTGGACAAGAAAGCCGAAGTGGAGTGCTAATATGAGCTTCACGTGAAGTTTTCGATGAAGAAGGAAATGCATTACGTTCGGCTGTGTACCAAAGAGGCTACAGAATTTGCTCCCAAAGCGGAATGCATGCTGTTTGGAATGCTCCTAGGCTGAGCCTTGCTCTTCTAGTCATCTTTCCTCTGATGGACTGAGCGTGTCCATCTTAAGTATCGGGAGCACCTTGACTCTGAAAGTGGTTCGGTGGAAGTTGGCTTCACGTGGTCGCGGATATGCGTGAGATTTTGGTACGAAATAGAGTGCAGATCACTGGGCCGAAAGGGGCGAAGGTCGCTTCTGGTTCGCCAGCTTCTTGCAGCCCCAAATGTGGTTAGAATCAAAGTTACCCCTTAGCCCCTGATTGGTCCAGCCCCACGCCATCTACGCATCTGCGGCGCAGGCTTCCCATGCGTCAACAGAATCCTTCGACGTCGTATTCCACGCCAACTCTATTTCAACTTCTTCAACTTCACAAATTACTGCATTTGGATACCTTGGCACGGTTTTGACGTGCGAAGACTCGGCAGTCGATTCTGTCTCTCTTTCCTACCGCATGCCACCGGCCTTTGCTGCACGTTTGAATACATCAGCTCGCATCCTATTCCTTTTTTCGGAATATCGGGGCATGTATTTGTGGGTTTGGCGTATCGGATTAAGATACACGCAATGGTATTTTGTGGGAAGCCCTCTGGAGGGTGCCACGCATGTAGAGCAAGAAAGACGAGAGTATGTCCCGCCATACCCCCTTTGGTTGAAGCACATGATACTGCTATAATCATGTACCCTGCCACTCCCGTCCACAGCTTTGAGTACCGTTAACAATCAATATAGTGTGACAAAGTGCCGGAAGGATGTACGCAATGCAAGAAAGCAAAGCGGACCTGTCCCGGCTATCGAAACCCAGGTGACCTCATCTTCCGGGACGAAAGCACAAATGTCGTTCATAAGATCAAGGCCCGAGAAGCCCGAGAGTCCAGACGAACCAAGACAAAGGGTTCTCCAGCTTCCGATATCACCATCCCTCAAGACGACGATACAGAATCTATCTCCTTGAGTACCTCACTTGAGATTGTCCAGCAAGATAACTCTCCGCTATCCGCCGAGTATGCACTTGCACCTACCCTGGAAGACCGAGCTGTCGGCTGCTTCGTCTTCAACTATGTGATGAACCGCAATGGGCCAAGCAGGGGTCATATGCAAAACCTGGCCGAGATGTCCCGAGTAAATGTTCTGGGAGACAGTCTGACAACAGCTATCAAAGCCGTAGGACTTGCAGCCTACGCACATGCGGCTCGCGCTCCCTCTTGTAATTACGTCTTTCTTATTTCGGCTTCCGAAAGGAGTTCCGTTCTCAAAGCTCCAGGCCGCTGCAAAATCTACTGTGCTGATTAGTTCTAGTATCACAAAATGCCAGCTTCCAGTATATGAAAGCCATCCAACTCACGAACGCTGCGCTTCGCTCCCCAGAAGATGTCACCAAAGACAGCACATTGATGGCCATCCATATATTGAGCATTTACGAAACGATCACAGGATGCAAACAACGCTCTTTCAAAGATTGGACTGCTCATCTTAATGGCGCAGCAGCGGTTGTGAAACTTCGAGGTATCGACCAGATAAAAGATCGAGAAGGTCGTCATATGCTGCTCCAACTTAGTTCCCAAATGATGATTGTTTGCATGCAATCAAACAGCCGACTACCAGCACATATCCGCGAATACATGAAAGCAGCATTTGCATATGTCGAAGAAACGGCCGGGACTCCTGAGGCAACATTCGTAGTTCAGGAATGCATGGCAAGTCTTTCCGATCTGCGGGCCGATATTGCAGAAGGAATCATCACGGATCCGCAGGTCATCATTTCGAAATGTGTAGAACTGGATGGGACTCTCCTTAAGATCGTAACAGAAGTGCCTCCTGGATGGGAATATACGACCGTATATACGGACAGGGACTCGGATTTCATCTTCAACGGACGATACCACGTCTACCACGACCACGTAAGCAACTCTGGGCTTTCGTTCTCTCACCCCAATTTCTGACTCTTTTTCATCTCATATACTCCAATTTACTCCTAATTTCTCCCCAAAAGGAAAACCTTACTCCTCCCGTTCCCAGAACATTCCTAAATAGGCAAATACTGACTCCTCGATGTTGCAGTGGATGGCTCAAATCTGGAACTCCTTGCGTACACTTCGAGCAATGCTTAACGAAAAGATAAGAGACCTACTACTGGAAGGCTTCTCCTCCAAGCCAACCCGGTTCACCGAACCGGAATACGCAGCACAGTTCCAAATATGCACAGAAACACTCATCCAAATGCACGCCGACATTCTTGCCAGTACAGTCCAGCACTTGGGAACCGGCATGATAAACAACACCAACGCCAACCCGCAGGACTTAGCGTTGATTCCTATGTCCGGCGGAGCGTTTCTCATGTGGCCGCTCTGGTTTGCTGGCGTCATGGATGTCGCCAACCCTACTTCGCGCGGATTTGTTGTCAAGAACTTACATGCCATCGCCGATATCTTGGGTATTCAGCAAGCACGCGTCCTAGCTAGGAGCGTGGAGACCCAAACGGGGCTGAAAGCGCTGACGCGGAGGTGAGCTGGCGGCATGTGCAACGCCCACTATCATTCTATCATACCAGCTCGAAGATTTGTAATGTCTCGCCGCTTTCCTCCAAGCCTGCAAGTAAGAAGCACAGATCTTCGCGTCTTCTAGAACATCGAAACCCGGGGCCATCTATCGAATCCGCTTCAACCACGAAGCTGGCATGGCAAGCCGGCGGCATCCCGCTGCTTAGTCTATCTCCTGCTACCCTAATAAGCAGTCTAGCTGTGATCAATGCGGCAAGTGGGACAAATATGCATAAGCTCTTTGCATAGCGCCGAAGATTTATTGAACTAAGTTTAGTCGACGCTCCCGTGGAAAGCCACGCGTGGCGTTGCGCTATGCTCGCAGCTCCACTGTACTAACTTAAGACTGAGAGAGCGCGCGAAGGGGCGGGGGGTAGCGAAAGACAGTCTGATGTTTTGTCTATTCGCCTGGCAAGAGTTCTGGAACATGATGCGCTGAATGAGATACTCTTGACGGATCCGAATCCTCACTTTTGGACTTCGAGGTATATTTATGACCAGATGGCAAACTCGGTCTGTTCGGATTAGGATATATAATAATGCATTTCGACTCAAAATTTCAGTAAAAATTATCTTTCCCGCCAGGTCTCCGGTCAACATGCACCTCCCACGTACTTGCAACCCGAATCTCTTGCAACTTCGCCTTATCCGGTTTCTCCAAACCACTCACATCACTGAACGGCCGCTCGCCCTTCAAGACCTGCAAGCGTATGGGCCCATTCCTCCTTTCTCCCTCAATGATCAAATCCTCGTCGCTGCTCCACCTATTATTTCTGCCTCCCACAACGCTCGCATGCGATCTAGCCGTCATAAGCTCCATCTTGCGACCCATGTCTACGCTGCGCTGCTTGAATTTTGTTTTCTTGTAGCCGCGGTCTTGCAGCAGGGAGGCGAGCACGACGGCGTTTGCAGTGAAAGTCGCGAGAAGGATATCAATAGAGGCCATTAGTGAGCGCGTTGGTTGGGCGCCCAGGGTGTGAATTACGCGGGGTATTTGATACATGTTGAAGGCTGTGCTGAGGAGAGGGAGGGCGAGGCGGAATATGATGGATGCTTTTCTGTTCTGGCTGTTAGCTTGTGACTGATAAGGAGGAACGGGGGGCGTACTGCTTCTTTGAAAGGCGGGAGATGATGATTGCGGGGAGGGGAAAGAGGAACAGGGTGAAGTTGGTGATAACATTGGCGATGCCCATGGTGATGAGGTGTGCGTATCCCCCTCTGCATTTAATCCCAGGATCGGGGATCACTTGCCAGTAGTGGGTGAAGGGTTGGCATGCGGCGAGGTCGCTGACGACAACTGCCACGAAGGTGATGATCAGGAAGGTGTGGATGCAGCGCATGAGGATCTTGTGGGAATTTTGCCAAAATGACTCGGCAAGCGTGCTAATAAACATAAAAGTGCTATATTTTACTGTCCATAAACTGTCTTAAAGTTAGTAGCTGTGTCAGGGCCAAGAAAGAAAGGGTACTTACTATGCGGCATATATTATTCTCGAAGCCAGAACAAATTTGCTTCCAAGTTCTCGATGTTGTATGCTTTCGACTGACAGCTCTGTAATGACTGCATTGTTTGTACCGAATAAGAGGATGACATGAACGAGAGCCATTCGTGCGAACAGCGGCACGATGGCTGCGAGCATGATTCCATCTTCTTTAAAAATCCTCTCTGTTCTTACATATCGACCACAGACGCGAAATAAGATGACGGTGACTGCATAGAAGGTGCACCACCAGCTGACAAGAAGTGTCGGTTTGTCTTCTCGAAAGGTGCGAAGCTCGGGTGCCTCGCTCACGAGACGTCGAAATAACTCTTGCATGATTGATTCCCTGCGACAAGCATCTAGATCTTGGGATCTCTTTCCACGATGAAGGCTATCTAATCGCGTGAGGCAATTATAATAGATGAACCATTGACGTCCGGAGGCTGCAGTCGCGGGATCGGAATATTCTTCAGTTGAAGATGGAATCAAATGAAATTTCCCACGAAGTTCACCACTGGATGAATGTGACCGACTTTGACCCGTCGCCACGGTCAGGTCAGACGTCGTAGACTGGGGTGTTACCAATCTTGCGGCTGGGGGTGCATGGGCGAACAGGACAAGATACGGCAGAGATTTGAGACATTATTGTTCTAAATCCGAGTCGGACGGGGTTGAAACTTAAATCAAGACAGCGAGATAAGAAGAGAGACAATAATTGCAACGAGATATTACGCATGAGTGGAGCATGTCAGTCAGTTTGTTTCGTGATTGGGGGCAACTTAACCCCATCACAAAACATGGGATAGTGAGACTGTCACTGGTTGGGGATAGTTCAAGCATTGGTAAAGAAGGTTGGCCGAACCGTCAGAGAGTGGTTGGAGAAAAGCTCAACGGGAAGATCGATTGATCAATCGAGGTTGGAGGCGGGCTTTATTGGGCGGACCGGGGCTTACTGGATTGGGAACCACAGCCAGGAACAGGGTCCCAACACCCTGATATGTCCTGCATCAACCCCTGATCTCCACGGGCTGGCAGCCCATTGGTGACTTCTATCATCTATGGATGTTCTAGCGCTTCTGCACAAGAGACGCCACGCGTTTGAGGCGAGTCCACCTACTTCGTACGGTACTTCGTATAAAGCTGAGATGCCCAGATGCCCAATCGCGTTTTATATACTTCTCCACTTTCACAACATTTAGTGCCCGAAATGATCTTTCGATCACCTTCCTGTTCTGGTGGTACTAGTCTCTTACGAAGTAGGTGCCGAAATTCCCCTGTGATTCGGCAATAACCCGAAGTCTATCACTCTGGCGGCAAAGCACCCAACGTTGCACGCAATCTGGTCCCGTCAGTCATCGTCTCCAGTCAATAGGTCGTACCGGGACCGTACCACGGCTTCAAAAGCAAGGTTCTCCTGAAGAACGCGTGCGGCCCACTCCGAGAAGGCTGGACTGGCCAGTCATTTCCAAAACTATGGCGTTTTTTAACTGCTCCGAAGCCGGGTCCGAGGTCGAGAGCACAATAGTTGCTCGCCGCTGGCAGAACGGATAAAGCCGTGGTGTTTCTCAGCTCATGATGGATCGACACGGGAGCACGGGACTCCAACTTTGTGCTCATTGTTCTCCCTCGGCGACTCTTCCGCAGGGTCCTTTGTTGAAGTCCCGGTTTGATCCCCCTGCTTGGACCCAACGAACGCATTGCGCAAAGTGTTTCTCCCTGCAGCTCCTCCGACGCTCGGGTACCCTCACGACCGTTCCTCCAACATTTCGTGGCCTTCATATGGGATCCTTATCTTTTTGATTCTGTAGAGTGTTGACCCGCTTGTCATTTACAGTGCTAAGGCGTTTATGCTCTGTCCCCACTTCTCGGCGTCAGCTTGGCATTCAACGACGACTTCAAGAGTCGTCTACCGCCGCAGTGATTACACTGGACAACATCTCCATGGAGCCCAGAAAAACATACTCCGCGTCGACGACGACGGCTTCACCGCTGCTGTCGAGGCCTAAAGAGGCCAAAGTATTCTCATCCAAGGCCTTTGACAGTTTTCGAAGTGGCCCTACTGCCGATGTAGCGTTAGCTTTAGGGCCCTATGGAAGGGATTATGATCCAGCGGCAGCTGCGTATAATACAGCAAATACGTCTCTTGTCAGAAGACTGAAGGGTCGACATCTTCAGATGATAGCAATCGGTGGCTCGATAGGTAACACTGTCACACTTCAATTTTATTTCGCCTGGTCTGACAAATACAGGAACCGGATTATTCGTCGGGTCGGGTCAGGCATTAGCATTGGGAGGACCTGGATCTCTCCTTATTGGATTTATCATCATCGGCAGCGTGCTATTTTGCACCGTTCAAGCTCTTGGTGAAATGACTGTGACTTTCCCTGTTGCTGGATCGTTCAATGCCTACGCCACTCGATTTATTGACCCCGCCTGGGGCTTTGCATCAGGATGGAATTATGCCATGCAATGGCTTATTTTGATGCCATTGGAAGTAATGGCAGCTGCTCTCACGTTAGAATACTGGTCGCTCGCAATCCCCGGGTGGGCGAGTATAACAGTATTCTTGGGCGCCATCACTGCTGTGAATTTGTGCAGCGTCAAGGTTTATGGTGAAGTTGAATACTGTTTTTCGATCATGAAAATTACAGCTGTGATCGGTTTCATGTAAGATCAACACATAAGGCACTTTCAACTTATGCTGACTTGGCTTAGAATTCTTGGTGTGGTGATCAATTGTGGTGGTGGACCAGATTCGGGTTATATTGGAGGCAGATATTGGGTCGATCCAGGGGCTTTCAACAATGGCTTCAAAGGATTTTGTAATATCCTTGTCACCGCAGCCTTTTCTTTCGGCGGAACAGAATTAGTAGGTCTTGCAGCAGCGGAAACTCACAATCCCAGCAAATCTCTCCCCACAGCTATCAAGCAAGTTTTTTGGCGTATTGCCATAGTACGTACTCTTATCCAACAATGACCTCGAATATTTCACTGACTGGAATCCTTAGTTCTACATTACCTCCATCGCCGTCGTCGGCCTCATTGTTCCCTACACGAGCAAAGAACTCATCTCTCGCAACAGCGTGGACTCCACAGCCTCCCCCTTCATCATCGCCATCCGAGACGCCGGGATCAACGGGCTCGACTCAGTCATGAACGCAGTCGTAATGATGGCCGTCCTCTCAGTCGCCAACTCCTCCATGTACGGCGCAACCCGCACGCTCGCAGCCCTAGCAGAGCAAGGCCAAGCACCCCGCATCCTCGCCTACGTCGACCGCAAAGGCCGGCCCCTCGTCTCTATCGGCCTCGCCTCCTTCATAGGCCTACTCTCCTACCTCTACGTGTCCCCTGTCCAGGGCCCCGCTTTCACCTGGCTCCTTGCCCTCTCCGGCCTCTCTAGCATCTTCACCTGGGCGAGCATCTGCTTCGCGCACATCCAGTTCCGCAAAGCCTGGCTGCAGCAAGGAAACCTGCTCTCAGATCTAATCTACAAATCGCCGATCGGCACAACCGGCTCCTGGATCGGCCTCTTCTCCCTGAGTCTGGTTCTCGTGGCCCAGTTTTGGGTCGCCGTCTCGCCGGTGGAAGATACGACGACGACGATCGGTGGACGGGCGGCGAATTTCTTTGAGGCGTGTTTGGCGTTGCCGATTGTTATGCTGAGTTTTGTTATATATAAAATCTGGTATCGGACGAAGTGGGTGAGGGTTAGGGATATTGACCTCAGGACGGGTAGGAATGAGTGCGAGAGCGATATGATTCGGCAGCGGTGGAAGGAGGATAGGACGTTATGGCCGAGGTGGAAGATCATCTATAAGACGCTTTGTTAATTTTATAGATTAGTGAATACCAATGTTGTCGGTTTTGAACACGACTAGTTTTTGTGTTGACTGTGAACTTCGGGGAGTCGTGTTAGCTTCAAAGGGACGGTCAAGCACCCCAATACTACCATTCTTCAACCCTATCCTCAACTCCTGTAATCAGGGGCCTTCGCAATGGCCTACATTCCCAAGTACAGTTTCAACACGGATATCCCAGCATCCCCGTCTCAAAACAGCAACGACGGGCCACCATCCAACCTGAGCAGTGCCTCCCGGCACTTTTTCTCATTTCCAACAAACGAGCTTGAAACGTACGTGAATCCAACATTTACTAACAACGCCTCAAATATACTTCAAGACTCTGGTGGTCCCTGCATCGAGCTAACACCAGAAGCGCGCTTGCCTACGAAGGGAAGGTATGTACCTGACGAGGCTGCGAACTAATGTGCTTTCACTGGTAGCTTTATAGTAGAAGGTTGGAAGGCGGCGACGGCCGCAGAGAATTGGGTCTAGAACTACGAGAGCAGCTTTTGCGTCTTTGGTGCGTGGTGGTGGGATGGGACATGCGGTCGGACGGGATACTATGACCAGGGGTGATGGGTATTTGAGATGAGTCGTTTTGGGATGATAGACGGCTTATAATTATAGTGTTTTGATAATACAAGAGGCGCGCCTTGCTTGAAAGTGAAGGCGCGGTAGCAGGATGGAATATATTTGAGCCCTGAGTAGTCTAGTAAGACTTGAAACGGTAGATATACAGGAGGCGCGCCTTTGTATTTGGAAATAATGTATGAAGAAATAACACTATTAAGGAGGAAACATTAGCTCACTAAAGCTAATTTCTTACTTCCTCACTTCCACCGCAGGAGGGGTGAAATGAAGCAGCTGCTGCCTTCCACTATTGGAAAACGGTGAGAGGAACGTGTTGCAGGAATACGCACTTGCGTCCACAGCGCGTATTCGAGGACTTACAATCTTGTTTGGGGGTAGTTTCAAGGATGAGAAGAATGGACATTCGCGTCTATTCAACGCCTGACATCCCAATTTTCTATGACTGTGAGGTATTCCCATTACGCCCTCTCGTATCCAACCAGAACGATATGTACAAGTCTGGCAGTGAGACATTACTAGATCCCTTAATTCCCAAGCGTACAGTACAACCCATTATGTCGTAGATTAACCCATATTCCTTTACATTACAACGCAGCATCCGTCCAGTTTCTTTAAGATCTTCGGCAGGAGCTTCTTCGCCAACTTCTCTAGCTCTTCGCTGCCGTTGTTTTGGTTGTTCTGCTGTTGGTATCCGCCTTGTTGCTGCTGGCTGCCTTGCTGGTATCCGCCCTGCTGGCCTTGCTGATATGCTCCTTGCTGGTAGCCGCCATGCTGCTGGTTCCCCCCGTGCTGTTGATTTTCTCCGTGGGGATTTTGGTACCCTCCTTGTTGGTTCGAATGCCCCGAAGGAATTACAGCCGGTCCACCTTGTAGATTGATGTACATTCGCCCAGCATTATGTTCCGCTTTCCAATCTAAATGCAAGTCTTTGCATACTTGTTCGACTCGCGGCTCGATCTTTCGGATATGCTGTGGGGAGTGGTTACCTTTTCCAACGATTCTAAACGTTCCCAAGGTTAGCTCGGAAGGTGACAAATTCGGTGGATTGAGTAGCTCTTACACATGCAAATGCGTCTGCCCATTCTGCTTGTCATGTCTGATTCTCTGCTCCACAATATCCGCCGCCTCCTCTACGTACTGCCCGTGCAAATCAATTTCATCGGCCGCAACTCGTCCTGGCGCATTGTTCTCGCGGAAGATGTACTCGGAGGCTTGCTTGTTGTACTGGTCCATCTTCGCAGCGTGGCCTTTGCCTTCCTCGGATAGCTGGTGCGCTAATGCTCCATTGCCACTTTCGTATGCCTGACGCGACTATTCACACTTGTCAGACTTGTCTTCCAGATCGCCCCCCGGGGTTTGGAGAAAGTACGCACCCGATCGAAACAACCCCCGCGTTTTCCACCTTCTGCTCGTGCAAGATCGCGCAATCGCTTGTATTCGTTCTCGACATTATTCTTGTCTCCGTGATCGTGGCTAAAGACTGTTGAACAGGGCAATCGTCAGTTCTTTTTGTTCCTCTGGAAAGTTTGCAAGCTCTGCGGGAGTACTCTGAGCGCGTACCTTGGCCACCCAGCTGGTACGAGTCCATTTCGTAGGAAGAATGCGCCATGGTGATATCAGTATTATTGAATCAGCGGAGGGGTGGATTATATTTATAGTTGTGGTGCAATGATGCGCCGAGTTGTCTGTTGCGACGGGCGCTGTCGTTGAATTGTAGGCTAGCTAGCCTCTTGGCTTTTAATTTGTACCTGACCTGGGTGCAGTGCCAGCTAATTCATCCTCCTACTTGTTGTATTCTCCAACTATGGAATCCCTTCAAAAGACCCGAAATGATGATACAATAGTTGCCAGACAAAGTTTCATACGCGTTTTGTATTATTAGCAAGCTATTTCCCTGATTCATCGTCACTTGCGCATTATTGTTGGCCAGCTGGACCTCTTGTTTTCTGCAGCGGGTATTCCCTGGAAGAGCTTCGAGCAATGCCCTTTTGTAGCTATATCGGCCATTTCATTGGATAAAATTTCGTATACCCAAATCTGCCTTGGAGGCACGGATCACTGGCTTCTCCAATCAGTCTTTGTGTTGGTTTACATCTTGCTGCGCTGTACCCGCAGGCTGCACTTCCCCGCCTCAGCCTTGCCGTGGGCGTTTCGCGCCCATGTATCTATTTAGGCGCCAGGTCGACGTGTTCAAGATGGACTGTTGGCTTACTGTTGGCACGGTAGAGAGCAAGAAGAAGTTAGTAGCCTTCTTTTTGGTTATATATTATTTCTACTTTTATCCGCTTCCCTTCAATAGCAGTCCACGAAGAGCGTTCAAATGTACAGTATTCCCAAATGACACGGATTTCGAGGATCCCTCAAGAACCATTGAGGACTCGGTGGTTCTCTCGCAAAAGCAAGAAATCGAAATCACTCAGCGAGCCCGATACGTGCCCTGAAGCTCCCCCCGCCTCTTCCACGGACGAGGACCTCTGGGCCAGAGCATACGAAAACTTTTCAAAGGAGCACGAGGATCTGGTAAAGCGCTACGAACGAGTTCTACGCCTGGAGGAAGCAGGAGGAAACGATACCGGTTACAAGGCCTCAGATGTAATCACACATTCTTCTGATCGGTTGACGAAGTTAGCCAAGAGTAAGTTGGACGCGTTGGACGACTCAAAATGGAGAGTAAGTTGGTCGATTCAGGTCTATGTCTGGTTTTCTTCGGTCGAGATAATTGGGGCTTCTAATCATGTTTCAAAAATCCTGAAACATTTACATACAGCGCAAAAAGGGCTGATTTCGACATTCATCATTCGACCAAAGCTGATCATTCATCCTAGATAACCATTAGGGATAAGGAATTTATCGTTCAAGACGGAGTAGATAAAGTCATCACTGGCATAAGCGCCGCCAGAAACTTCGTCGGCAATCTTGCCTCATCGGAACCTCATGCTGCAATCGCTTGGGCTGGAGTTTGTGTTTGTTTGCCGGTAAGTCAGCTGCCTATCATTGTTTTTTTCTTTAAGTCATTCATATTTTAACTTTTCCTACACTAGCTGCTTTTGAACTCAAGCAAGCAATATAAGGATGCTCAAGCTGGCCTCTTGGAGATCCCTTGCATTATGCTCCGATACCAGTTTCTCGAACCAGTTTATCGGAACGCCCCTGTTGAGAGTGCTGAAATTAAGGAAGAGTAATAATAATTTCCTTTTATTCTGTTGTTCGACAGTCCCGTGAATGTCTGACAGCCGCTGGGTCATTGTCATGTGCTCTGAACCCCCTTTCTGACGGATTTTAGGTTTGAAAAGAATCTAACTGATCTTTACTGCAAGATATTGCAATATCAGATTCGTGCTATTTGCCAGTGGTCGCGAAACAAAGCAAGCCAGTATTTTCGCGACGTCGTCAAGGCCGATCAATGGTCAGACATCCTCAAGGATATCCAAAAGCTTGATGCAGCTTGCCAGACAATATTTAGAGCGTTGGATTCTGATACCATAAATCAGATCGCTGTGCAGAGTTCACTTCTTCGCAGAACATTGGAGTCTTGGCGCGGTGAACACGAGGTCGCCTGGCAAGAATTGAGGAGTACCATGAGCAAATCAGCTGCAGCGGCCGAGGCCAGGAAAGACAAGGAAGAAGAACGAAGGTGTCACCAGGTATGCGATCATCGGCCAAAAATCACAATAATTCACATCTAGCGAGTGATTGATATATGTATAACATAAGCTATACTAACTTCAGACATCTCACTCACGCAGGCGTTTGGCTCGTCGCTCTATGTGGAACATAAAAATCGGAATCCCGCTAGAGTTCAAGGAACATGCAACTGGTTTCTAGAATCTGACAAATTCAAAGGCTGGAAAAGTCAGGAGGATTCATGCCTGCTCTGGGTGTCGGCCGACCCAGGATGCGGTAAGTCTGTGCTGACAAGATGCGTTCTAGATGAGCAGTTGCTCTTTAACGAACACAAGACCCCAGCTGTCTGTTATTTCTTCTTCAAGGATGGTTTAGTGGACCAGCAAGGTGTTGCAAAATGCATTTCGGCCCTCCTTCACCAGCTTTTCGCAGCCAGGCCCCACCTGTTGAAATATGCCATGCAGCCTTATCGTGTTCAAGGCTCGAATGTCTCTAACGGATTTTCTACCACTTGGGGTATTCTTGTCAACGCTGCTGCTGATCCACACGCTGGAGAAATAATATGCGTCTTGGATGCTCTCGACGAATGCGAGGAAGAGGATCGATACGTTCTCATTGATACTCTCAAAGACTTCTACACCAGGTTCACGGGCAATTCATCTATGTCTCTCAAATTCCTCGTCACCAGCCGTCCATATACCGATATACAGCGGCGATTTACAGCTCTGACAAATGAATTTCCTACCGTGCGTTTGAAAGGGGAGCTTGAATCCGAAGCAATCAGCAAGGAAATTAACCTTGTGATTCGCAAACTTGTCCCAGATGTTGCAAGAGACCTCAAGCTTTCCATGGAAGCCGAGGACCAGCTACGAAACAGGTTGTTGGAAGTGCCTAATCGAACATACCTATGGTTGCATTTGACGCTCGAGGAAGTTCGCAGGAGTGTTGGGGCAACCACACCTAAGCGTGTCAACAAACTCATTGGATCTTTCATTACGAACGTCCCTAAAACTGTGGAAGATGCCTACGACAAGATTCTCAACAGAGAGCGTGACAAGTATTTCGAGGATCGCAGGCGGCTTTTGCATCTCGTTCTAGCGGCGCTGCGGCCTCTAACACTTGCAGAAGCATCAGTTGCGTTACCCCTCTGCAAAGCCCACAAGCCACCACGCACAACACAGGAATTGGATCCCGAGAGCGAAGAGGATTTTAGAACAACAGTCCAGACCCTTTGCGGTCTTTTCGTTAGCATTGTCGACCGAAGATTATTCCTTATCCAGTAAGAAGAATGTTCCACAGCTTTAGAGACAATATCACTGCCGCATTTTGCAGAAACAATGCTAATAAGATGTACGGTGGTATGTAGTCAGACAGCACGCGAATATCTTTTGTCCTCCGCTGATTCCAATGTGATTGGTTTGGGATGGAAACACACTTTCGATCTCTCGGAATCAGAGCAATTACTTGCTAGATGTTGCATCATATACCTTCACTTCAGAGAATTTGAGGGGCCTGAAAGACACTTCTCGGACTACCAGCTGCTAATTTCCCAATACCCTTTCTTGTCGTACGCGGCCAATTGGACTCAACATTATGATGAAAGCAACTCGGACGTTGGGCTTTTCAACATGGCACTAAAACTCTGCGATCGAAGATCTCCGCATCACGGAACATGGAGGCTGTTCACTGAGGCGGAAATGCACGAGGCTGATAAATTGGGAAGTATGAGACGTTGGACTCCGTTGATGGTTGTGGTGCGGTTTGGATTTAATCTTATGGCGATCAAGCTTCTCGAAGAAGGCGAGAATCCTGCCGAAAATATTCTTTACGACGAGGGAAAGGCCCTGGATATTGCCTCTGCGTATGGCCACGGTAAGGATCCTTGGGCTCCTATTTTGTTTCGTATTATTCCTGGTTTCAGAAATTCTGCGGATATCCCACAGCTCTTGAGACATTGATATGCACTCTTGCAACATTTTCAAAGAAGCAATGCTTACTCCCCGATCATCTAGTACAGATAGTGAAGACCCTCCTTCAGGCCCAGTCGAAACCAAGTACGACCAACGAAGATATTTGGCGAGCGCTATACCGCGCCTGTGAAGGAGGCCACGAAGATACTGCGGCGCTCCTGCTCTCACAACGTGCTGATATACAAGCCAGAGTACTGTATAGTGTGACCCCACTAGACATTGCGGTTTACAAAAATCACATAAACGTAGTGGATCTACTTCTTAAGCACAGTGGAGCTAATGTAAACTGCGATGGAGGTCATTTGGGGACACCCCTGCAAGCAGCAGCATTTGGGGAGTTTGGAGACGATGTTTCTATGGTTCGATTTTTGTTGGCAAAGGGTGCAAAAGTGAATTTAATTGCTCAGGATAGGTAAGTTGGTTTATTTAAGCTAAGGCCACAAAACTGTGTTCGCCGTACATCTCGCCCCGAAACCCCCCCTTCGACATGAATATATATTATGGCTACATCATTTTTCGTACATTAAGAATATTCCACTTCCTGTGGCACATTTGGACAGCGAACAATTTCACAGACCATCGTTTTTAAGACAAAAGCTAACTGTACTCTGGGACAGTAATGGATCCATACAAAGTGCCCCTTTGGCTCTTGCAGCAAGTCGAGGGCGACTCAAAATCATGTCTTTTTTGCTTGAGCATGGTGCTGACCTCAACCGAATCGGAGACTTCGACTCGGTGTCTGAAGCAAGTCCTGGGGACTCCGCTTACTCCATTTGCCTAAATCCGCTTTCTCATGCAGCTAGAGAAAATCAACTCGACGCTATGAAACTACTGTTAGACCTAGGAGCCGATATCAGACAGAAGTTCCCCCAGAGCAATGGTCAAAGGGTTGAACAGATGAATGTTTTCGACATTTTGTGCAGCCGGGGTACCACTGACAGTTCTAAGTCAATGAGATTCTTGCTCGAATTAAAGACTGATCCAAATTCGGATATTCCAGAATTGGCCCTCTTCGCAGCTGCCCGATTTGGGCTGTCCGATTTGAACTTAGTTTTGGAAATTTGTCCGAGTTTTGAGCCCGAGATTTTGGCAGAGGCTTGCAAAGTTGTGGAGAAGAGGATTGAACGGCCAGAATGGCCCTCTCATGTTCCTACTCTGATCTCTATGAAGTTCATTCTTGAAGAGAAACTGAAAGAAGAGATTGATACTTAGGAAACTCGGGGGACGCGGATGCACCACATAACTCGAACCACAAACACCGACAAACATAGGGACATTTTACGTCTGTTACGGCGCCCTCAAGTTGCTCAGCTACCCCGCAATTTACCCCGCACTTACACCAAACACTTCCCAATACCACACGCCCAACTCCTGCCGGAAGCAAGCTATCGAGCACCTCCTATCAATCACGCAGCCCGGCGTCGAAATCGATGACCACGAAATCACAATCTGAGTCTGGGTCCGCGCTACCAATCAAATCGGTGGCGTGTTTACGGATCACAAGTTTCAGGGGGCGCCGATTGGTCGGTGAGACACGATAAGTGCCACCTTATGGCGGAGTGGGAGAAGGTGTACGTTGAAGAAGTGAAGGTGGTTTAGGTGGAGTTTCTAAGCTATGAGGAGAGGTCTGCGGTTGGGATGGAGAGTGCGTTGCTTGGGTTTTCGGAGGGCTCAAAATTTCGAGTGCGAAAACGGCGGGGTGAAAAGGTGGGAAGTATATTGTGATGCAATCTGGGGCGTCTTGAGATTTTGGACTTTGTTCTTGTCGCTCTGTGCACCTACGAGGTGGCGATTGGCAAGGATAGCAAGAAGTATGAGAATCATGCAAGAACGCACGAGTGCTATATGCTTCTTCGCCTCACATTTTTATAAGATGGGACGGATATTGTTGTGAGGATTATCATTGATATGGAGTCTAGAATCTATGATCGCGAAAACATCACGAGAAAGATCAGGCCGGAAATGCTGATCATGTTGGGGCTTTATTTCTGGGTTTGTACACTATTGGCTGTTATGCTGCTCAGCCTGCGTCCCATCGATATCTCCATGATCTCGTGGTCGATCCCGGGCCGTTGACAAATTCCCAACAAGCGCTTATACCTCCAGTCCTTCCCCCATGGTGATGCCGGCGATGTACAATTAACATATGCTACCAGAAGTCGATCAATCTCTGCCAACTCCTTTATCTTTACCATTGGTTTCATCGATTGGTGATTCTACCCGTTGTCGAATGCTGAAAGGCTCGCGGAGGTATAATCGAATCATAGCAAAATCGACACGCATTTTGAACTTCACGGGTTGCCCAGTATTGCGTTTCCCCCGAGATCTTCCTTTGTCTTCCTCCTCTCCTTTCCCAAGTTTGATACCCCCAAGACGCTTATAGGCAGCCAGCGTCTCCTTGATCGGAGACAGTGATGCCAAAACGACAGTAATGTTCTGAATATTTTCTTCGAGATCTTCTGTTTCGTAGGCCCTGTTGGCAAGACCGATTTGGAAGAGAGCAAGCTTCCTGCCAGTCTCTTCCTCGATGAAGTTAACCCTGGCTTCCAGAACCTTCAATCGATCCTCAATAGAACATGGTACTGCGGGTACCTCGCCTAAACATTCGTCTTCAACTTGAATCTCGCAAAATTCCCGTCCTTCGTGCTTATCGAGTGATAATGGCCATTGAGTATATCCGCGAATATCATGGAGAAGCTGGGGGAGCTCGCGCAATTCTGATGCTTTTGCTGCTAGAGCTGGGGTCGTCATAATTTCATGTGCTCTCTGACGGATGCTCAGTCGCAACGTATCAAAATCCTCCTGTAGAATTAAGTCAGCGCGGTAGCCAGTGTTCGAGTATGTGATACAAACCAGAGTCATGGGCTTTATCGCTCCTTCCATGCTCAACGTTCTGATCATTTGCCCCTCATGTCGTCGGTCCATCCCCAATCCTCCTGGCAGGTGTACAATGCTGCGCGCCCGGCGTTGATATTGCCGGCAGCCTCCTCCTGCCAAGCTTCCTGAAAGTCGCATCATATTCCTGATGGCACACTGACGATGCAAGAGTTGAGGTTTTTGAGATTTCTAACAATGCGTAAAGTAGAAGTAAATATATAGCGAGTCTTCGACGTATGACTCCTCGGCAGCCGCTGAACCTTCCCGCTACTGGGTGAATGGAGAGAAGTCTAAAGGAAACATGGGCAGGCTTGATTGAATCGGGAGACAGAAGACTTCACCTTCCGACGAGACAGAAATTTGGCCTTGTTAACTCAATTAGGGGTTTATCAAAGAGCTTTGCCCTCTTAGCTAGCTTCTTAGAATACAGCATAACAAAATGACACTAGCATAGACTTATTTTGGTGCGGTTTCACCTGAGCACTACAATGTCACAAAGACTTACAAAGAGATCCCACATGAGGAATTCTACATTTGACGCAGCACAGTCGTGAGTATAAAATCGTTAAAGTTCTTTATTTATGCGTTGTGCCGTCGAATTTGAAACATGAATCCATTTAGGGCATTGCCTGCCTTGTGGTGTAAGCACATCGCATTGAGCAATGTAAGAGCTTGCAGAGAGACTTGACGTACAGGCTTTCTGAGCGTTAGCCCTTGAATTCTCAATTTTAATTGTCATTTCCGCCGCTGGATTATCCTTTCAGAGGGATCTGAATGGCTCAAAAGCAGTGGGTAATTTTGATTTGTTAAGAATTCCATATGAGCTATAGCTACTTTATCAAAGGTGTAAGGTGAATGGTGAACAGTTCCTGAAGCTCTTACAAGTGAAATCTAGAAAGGACAGCGAGTAGGTGAAAGGCATGGATTGATGTCGACTCTGCAATCCTTGATCACGAAGATGGTACGGACAATGTTTGAGCAAATTCATATCAATTTGGGGATTTACTACCGAGGGTTATACACATTGGCCCCGTCATGGTACTCAGCTCCAATCAAGCTTTTACTACTGTGTAAACTCTCTCCAGATGATGCCTGCGATGCATTGGACGTATGCTACCAAGAGTAGAACCTTTTCCTCCAGATCCTCCAGATCCTCTTTTGGCCGTGAAGCGATTACCCCATTCATTGGTCCTCCTAGGCCTCCTGGGTCTCCTGGTCCCTGCCCAACAGCGAGGCCATACAAGCATCGGCGATCTTGTTGAACTCTACAGGCGGCACCGCTTGTCTTCCTGAGTTTTGGGCTTCTTCCGCGGTTTGAAATTGGTTGAAGAGGGCGAGTCGCTCTTTCATCGGCGGGATCGAGGACAGCACGGTAGCAATGTCGCTCAAAGTCTCGTCAACCGCGTTTTCGGAGGTGTCGGCTCTCTCGGTCAGAGCGGTGCGGAGGCCAGCGATCTTCTCGTCTATAATTCTCAGGATGTCGTTGAATTTGGCGTCCAGAAGCTGTTGTACGCGAGCTTCGGTCACGCCGCCCGGAACTCCTGCCCTGACGCTTCTAACCCTGGGGCCTCTCTGGCATCTGAACCCCGGCTTCGTTCAGATTTGGTACCGCAGGGGGAACGTTAACAGGACGTCAAGTAGGTGTATCTGAGGACATCTTCGAAGAATATCTTGACTTCTTGCTGCACCATAGCTGGGTCGGTGAAGTGATGAAGGGCTTGCTGATGAAGTACGACACGCAACTCTTCGAGTTTCTCCTATGAGACTGTGTCAGCGCAGTAGCCAGTAAAGGTAATGCCATACAAACCGCCATCATCACGAAGCCCGGTTGCCCTGCGCCCGCCATTTTGGAGTTGACGAGCAGTGCGAGTCTCAAAGGTGAAGGGGTCTTGAAGGTGCAAAAAGGAAGTCGCGAGCGGTGAATTGATTTTGACGCCACATGACTCTGCCCGCGAATTGTTTTTTTAATTTTTTGCAAGCGCCGGTCCGGTGAGTCTCAAGGAAAGAGAAGGGGTATGTCGAGGAGAAGAGTTTGGGACCTGTTGATGTTCGGACGAAGAAGATATTTTGAGTGAACAGATGATACCCCCTGTTCCAGCTTCCATAGTCCAACTCAGAAGGACTCTGAAGTGAAAGAGATATACATTCGTTCCTATCTCAAATATATACAAGAAAGTTTGTAAGTTGACGTTTTACAGGCACTGAGAGTAGTAGTCATTCGAGACGGTGCAAGTTGAGCCTTCAGCATATGTTCCCGATCCAGTCCAGGTGAGACCTCCACACTGTCCGTACTTGGCGACGGCACCACCTGCAACTGAGGTAGCTGAAGCCGAAGGCACCGTGCTGGCTGCGACTACAGCTGTGCTCAGGGTTGTGGGCGCCGCTGGGGCAGAAGTGGCCGTTGCACTGCTGTGTGTCAGTAAGTGTGTGTAAACTAGGTGAAGGGGTGACTTACGAGCTCTTTCGAGTGCACGCAGATTTAGAAGGAGCTACGGAGCTACTTGAAACAGCAACAGCAACAGCCGTACTCAGTGTCGTTGGTCCTGCGAGAGTAGCGACCGCAGCAGATGAACTCAGTGTTGTCGGCACTGCTGAACCAGCTGAGACCGCCGCGCTTTTCGCATATCAGCCAGTTTCAATACAGACTGGAATAAAGAACTTACGTGCCCGCACGGGTACTGTTTCTCAGAACCTCAACGATAGAATCATACGGGGGTTTCTTCGCATAATCAGAATCCCAAGGCAACGCCTCTCCAGCTCCCGAGACCGTGCTCGGCACCCAGCTGTACTTATCCGTAAAATCCCAGATCGTGACCCCCACGCAGGCATCCACAGCTGGGCAAGCGCCCACAGTATTAGCAAAATCGACACTCTGCTGTGCCAGACCGTCAGCTGTCGATGGGAGTGAGCTGAATCGTACGTCGAGTTCGGTGTAAGCGACCTCGACGTCGAGCGCGGTGTAGGCGTTGAGTGCTAAGGTGGAGGCGGAGAGAGAGGGCGAGGAGCCAACTATGAAATGTGCCTGTAAGCCACGCCCTCAATTTTGATGCCCTGAGACTTGAGGGAAGAAACTAGGTTCAGAGCAGAGGTGGCTTTCCGCCGGCCGATTCGATGTTGTAGTCATTATACTACAGCTCGACATCGGAGTCGTATTGGGCGGCGGTTTCGAAAGCAATGGCGATGTACTCGGGGCCGATCTGGTGGGGCCCGGGTTAGTATAGCTCGTGGGGGGTCATTCGGTGTTGCTTTCGGTGCTGTTGAGGGATAGCTTTGAAATTCGAGGAGCGAAATGCACGGGGAAGAGACTTACGAGTAGAATACAGATTATCTGTAAGTGCCATCCTCGTTGAAAGCTTCATTCACAACGTCCCAAGCGTAACATTTTCCCTTGTAATGTGTAACCACATCTTTGATATGATTTTGCATGACAGCAGTCAAAGTTTCGTTTGTCCAAGTGCCAGACGTAACCTTTAACAAACCAGTATCTTCAAGCCAAAAAGCTTATACAAGGCAACTTACCCAGCTTGGTAACTGTGAGTGCCAAACCAAAGTATGGCATCTAAGTAACTGCACATTCGTCTCCACCAAAGCAGAAATGACATCGCCCTTGGTATAATCGAACGTTCCCTGGGTTGGCTCGGTAAACTGCCATTTCTGAGTATTGCCAGGGGTGATCTGTCCGAATTCGCTGGTATTTGAAAGGATGGGGAGGTACTCGGTATCGGTAAGCTCTCCATTGTCGGTAGCACCGCCGAAATATTTCAGACCCTTGGCAACGGCGAGGTCACCGAGCCGACCTAGAGCTTGTGGTGGCAGTGCAACTGCGGTGAGCAAAAGAGGGAAATGCATCTCGCAGATGAGACAGGAATCTGACAAAGAGTGAGAGGGGAAAAGGGTAGAAATAAAAAAATGTCGACGCCGGTCAAATCACTTCGCCTCAGAAACGGGGAAAGGAGCTGTTCATACAGTTTGGAACCATTGAACGGAAATGAAAATTATTCTTTGAAATATTTCATGGGGTTCAGTTCAAAGAAACAAGCCTTCACGGAATAACTTGCCCTGTCCTCAGACATACTCGGACGTTGAAAATGCCGAGCTCTCATTCGTCCGTCTTGAACAAACGACTTTTTAGATCGTATGCTAGGATCCGAACTGTGGAGTAACGCCAGATTGAGATTCAGGAGAGGCGGAGGCCTAGAAACGTGTCGTCTGACAATGTTTTATGTTTAGTCCGAACCCCGTCGATCTCGTTTCTCTGAAAATTGTGGCGAAAGGCTGGTCATGCCGAGAAACTCTTTCGGTTCATGCCGAGTATCTTGAGGAGAGGAAGTCAGATTAGCATCTAATGCAAGGCGCTACGTCGAAATGTCGAAGCAACGAGGCGAAATCTAGATGCAATAGACAGGAAAACCATGCAAAGTGGCCGATTTGAGCGCTGTCCAGCCCCTCAGATTTCGTCAGAACAGCTTCGCAGACCAAGATATATAAGATCCGAATATATCTGGAGAATATCTCCTGCATAAGCGATGCTGAGTATCATAGTATAAGAGTCACTGGAATCGACACATTCGGCCTCTCACGAACTGTTGCAGAGTGAACGTTGTAAGAAGTTGGGAACGGGAAGTGGTGATCGGGATGGCGATGCGCTACAGGCCCCTTGGAGGACGCTAAAAGCTCCCGCCAACCCCCTGGAATTGGGCTGCTCCAACGCTCAAATTAAATTCCCGATGAGCGCGTTTAGTCAACAATTCACCAAGCAAACGCTCAAGGTCAAGTAAGAAGTCAACGTGATAAAGATGATCTTGTACTGTCTTGAATACACAAATACCGACTCAACTGATTACACACTGTGATCACGCTTTGACATGACCTGAGCACGTTTCTCAACCATCACTTCACCACGAGCCACCAAGTT
>QGMK01000476.1:0-23961 GCA_007825345.1 Lachnellula suecica
TCAACCTCCAATCCTCCTTGCTGTGCCTCGTTATCCCCTTCCACAGGCGGCAGGCTATAAGGTCTAATAACTAAACCCTTCCTCCGACTCAGCAAAAAGCTCAAATCATCACCACTCGCACTCCCCTCTCCCCATCCCGGCAACCGATGAACATTCAGCATTCCCTGCGCTGGCTCCTCCTGTCCCGGCGTTGACTTAACCTGCAAACTGGAAGATGGGAATGGAGCCAGCTCCAGCACGCCGTCGGAAAGAAGCTCGATCCAGCGGGTCAGGCCTGTTGAGCGCGGGTATAGGGAGAGCGGCAGGGTTATGAGGGCTGAAGTTGTGGAGGGGTGTTTGCGTAATAATGCTCGTAGGGCGTGCAGGAATTGCAGGATGTGTTCGGGTTGAGATGCGTGGGAAGGGTACAGCGCTGGACTTAAAAGGTTGGGGATTATTATGCGATGAATGGTTGCTGGGTTCGAGGACAAAAGGTGTGTTTGTAGTTGGGAAAGGCACTTGGTGAACGGCGACGCTGTTGTATCTGCGTCACGGAATTGGAGATCCATTTGCGTGGAGAGGGGTATGAAATGCATGTTCGAGGGCGAGGGGAGAACGAGGCGCTTGCTGAGGTCGAAATCGTGGCAGAAAGTGGATGTACTCGGGTTCTTCTCTGATTATCGAAACATCAGTCTCGGGCTCGTATAAATTGGTATAACTATTATATACACAAGCAAGTAGAATCCACGCACCTCTTCCACTCGCGCCAAACTCCCCCAATCTTTCATACCGCCACGCAATTTTCATCCTCTCCTCCCTCTCCCTGCCAATTCCGTCCACTTTAGCAACCCCTTTCTTAGGCTTCTCCTCATTTAACCCAGGCAGTTCCCTTCCCCATCCCTCGCCCACACCAAGCACATGCACCGTATGTCCTTGAACAACACCTTCAGCTCCATAGTACCTCAATACCGCGCCCCCGAAATCCGTAGTTCCATGCTCCTCAAGCAGTAACAAGGACCCAAGTACCAGGCCACTATGTCCGCCGAGCAGGCTGTCGAGAGAAGGCGTTCCAGTGCTAGTGGTGGGGTTGCCTGTGAGGGGGGATGGCCGTGTACCTTTTGGCAGTTCTTTTGCTGCTGTTGGCGGAGTTGGAGAAGATGCACTTGGATTCGTACTACCAGATTGAGGAAGCACGACGCCTCTTTTGCGGAAAGACATTTTGTTAAATGGTGAAGAGAAGTTGGGGGCTAGAAGCGGGCAACAAAATATAAATTCTTAAGCCTGGTGCACGGACTGACAATGACCGACCAATCAGAGCCAAGCTCAGCCTTGTCGCAAAATTTTGGGCAATCGACCGTTGAAACAACCCGAGCACCCCCTCGTCCCAGTCACCACACTCAACCCGACCAAGCAAAAACCCCCGAACCGCCAAAATGGCCCACAACTCCACCGACACACAACTCCTCGACGAAACCCTCACAATCACCACCATCGACTCCGTCAAATACGACCGCGTCTCGCGCCTGGGCGCCACCTCCGGCGACTCCCTAACCGTCATGACGCTCGACGTCAACCACGAGCTGTTCCCTATCGCCATCGGCGAGACGCTGCACATGGTGCTGGCCAGCAGCCTGGCGCTGGACGGCAGCAAGGACGATGGGCGTGGATGGAGGGATGTGGGGCGTGGGGATGAGGCGAGTCTGGCGGATATGTTTGACTATGTGTGTCATGGGCGCATTTATAAGTTTGAGGATGGTGAGGGAAGCGATACGATGTGAGTGCTTGCCGGGAAAAGGACGCGGAGGGTTGCTAATGGGTGTGCAGAAAGGCGTATATTTCGTTTGGAGGGCTGTTGATGGCGCTTGAGGGGCCCTATAAGAAGCTTACGCCGCTGAGAGTTGATTACGTCTATCTTCTGTTGAAAAAATAGGCGCAAGGTGCGAGGATGGGGACGGAGGGTTCTTTCGTGGCTTTGCAAATTGGTTCTTGCATAACACTGGTTGGATTTGCCGGTGCGGAGTGGAGGGCGTTACGGATATGAAAAGCCTTTATATCGAGATATCACCAGGTGGTCGATTTTAGATTTCGAATCAGAGCTTAATGCGACACGTCTTGAAGGCTTAGGAAGTTGTGGCGAAGAAAAGGTCAGTCTTCGGGCCCTTCGCGGTATCTGGTCTCATGTGGCAAGTTCCAATGAGCAGTTTTTTGGCGGATTCGTCGTATACTCCTTATGTGTTTAGCACCGACTTTCTCGTTTTATCGTTCGGGCATTTCAAATCAGTCAGGGACAGAATCTCCTCCTTCTGTCCCTACCTTTTTTTTAGGCAGACTACCCGACAATAGTGTTTGCATTCCCAAGACTCACAATGGATCGGCATTGTGCCAATTTGACTACTTCCTCTGACTTGGTGTACGTAGTTCAAAATTAGCAGGTAAAGTTTGCATTCTTGCGTCTAGACCGCGCGGACTTCCCAATTTCTCTCCTTTCAGGGCGATGAGGATGCCGAAGTGCGGCTAATAGATCTGACATGGCATTGCTTATTTCTAAGTTCGGTCGCCGCACTGCACGCACTTTCCGAACGCGACTGCCGCCAGCGTGGCAGCAGAAGTTTGTTGTTGGGTCTAGCCATACCAGAAATGGTTCTGCTTGTTTAATGTGAAGTTGCGGAACACCAACCAACTATGCAGCATTTGCTCTACCGCGCGCGAAGCCAAGGCAATAAATGGAGCTTAGATCTATTGAGTGCTTAGAGACTGGCACTTCTTTTCTAAACGAGTATCTTTTGCTGTTTTTATTTTGATAGCGACGCCGTATGACCCCCGACAAACGAATGCGAAGCTCGTTACGACCCAAATAATCCAACTGATGTCGGCATCCGAGAAATTATTTCCAAATAACCGCTTCCATCACTCCGCGAGGAGCTGGCCAAGCTTTGTACTTCACAAACAAGCTTATTTTCGACACCCATTTGCACGGAAGTTCTGGCGTCCAATTGGCCGGGGATGGTGAAACAATAGGTAGCACCCCTGCGCCTCGGATCCTGATGTTTGTTTGCCGCCAATCACAGCCTTCGCTTGTTGTTGGTACAGCCTCATTGCCGCATCCGCCATGTCAAAACACTCCTTCAGCCCCTCCGTTTTAGCAATTTATCATCCTGCGAGGCAGTTCTGGCAGCTGGATTGCAGCTGTGAAATCGTAGTTAATCTCAAGTATCCTCTTAATTTGATCCGTTTCTGAAGTTCTTTGGAAGCTTTTCTTGTCGATCTTTTTACCGTTCATTTTTTGCCTACTCAGTGCATGCATTTCCTTCTTGGTTTATTCACGTCTTACTCTAAGGTTCTGAGTTCGAAGTCTGTACTATCATCACAACAATCATGATTTCTGTCAAATCGCTCTTCATATTATATTCCGTCTATGTCCACACCTCCCATTGCATCCCCCTCGAAATCAACCAACCCCAAACACTACAAACCCGACAACAAAATGCTGCAACCACAAACTGCAAAGCCACAGCCGTGAACGCAATCAGGGCAATGGGCCAATCCTTTTCGACCACCACCAAACAGTGGGCAAATATCTCAGGCTGGGAAGCAGCAAACGTCTACAACGACATTATCGACAACGACCGGTACAGCGGCGACAACACCTGGCAATCCTCATACGGTGCCGCACTCAGTGCCATCGCCTCAACTCCTTCGTTACAAAATGGCAGAGCGCAGACCGAAGATATGTACACCGACGATCGTTTATGGTGGTGCCTCGCTATGTTGCGGACCTACGATACGTACGACAGAGGAAACATGAAGAACACGGCATTGCTTGCTGCAATCAACTCCTACGATACTATAGCAAAGCAATCTCTTCTTTCGTCCAAAGATTCAGGAACTATGCCGTCAGGAAGGTCCATCCAGATAAAGGCGGGATGTGATGTCGATGGTGCGGTATATTGGACTTCGCAGGCTACTTCCCCCGTGACTTCAATCAGCACTTCACTTTTCGCCGAAGTCTCAGCTTGGCTTTTCGATATCACTAGCAACTCAACATATCACGATAATGCTGTTAAAAGTCTAGGCTGGATCCAGCGGGTCGCCTTGGATGCCAAGACGGGGACTGTGGGAAAGGATAGCATGCGGCCCGCCAACTGCCAGATCCTACCAGGCGGTCTGACCTACAACACGGGTAAGTCTCTATTCCCACCCCCCTTGACGAAAGCTCTGCTGATATGAGACAATCAAGGCGTGTACCTCGGCACCCTCTCCTCCCTCTACCTAACAACCGGCAACACCAGCTACCTCGACGCCGCCAACCTAACCGCAAGCCACACCGCCCTCGGACACTGGACCTCCAAATCCACCACTCCAAAGCTCGTCGTCGACGAAGAAATCGGCGTCACGAAAGCGGGCGACCAGGTGCAGTGGCGCGACGTCCTATTCCGGAATCTCGTCGACTACTACATCCTTGTCTCGGAGAAAAACATCAACCCAACCGTGCGCACCCAGATCAAGGCGTTTTGGCAGGCCAATTATGATCAGATACAAAAATTTGCGAAGCCGAATCCGAATGTGGATCTTTATACAGCCGAGTGGTTTGGTGCTGTTAAGACGGGGTCGGATTGGGGGACGGGGAGTGTGGTTAGTGTGTTGAATGGTGCTATGGTTATTTTGGGTTGAGGTTGGTGCTATATTAATGTCTTCTATTGCCAAAGTCGCTCAAAACTTCAAGCTCAAATAAATCACTCCCATATCTTGTACAACTTATCTTTTGGCCCTTCCCATTCCCTTTTCATTCCGATTCCACTCCATCCCCAGCTCCATATCCGTAAACGGATTCCCACTCTCAACAGCCTTCTCCAACACCTGCACACACCACTGATATTCTCTCTCCGTTCACTCCTTGCGCCCAAAAACCTGCATCGCTCTTCTCAGAGGGTGGATTATGGGCAACCGGCTTCCAGTCTGGCTTTCCATAAAGCAGTAAACTACTGTGTGTGTGATTAGCAGTGCGGATGTGATGCACCGTTCTTCGTCGGCGGTAAGGCGCGTGTAGGCTGGATCGAGTGCGACGTGGTTTCTTCTCCCGAGCGTGTAGGTGAAAATGTATATCGGCCTTGATGCTGTCAGTGCATTGCTAGCGAGATGTGCTATCGTTGTGTATTAGGCTTTATACAGGATCTGATATCACTTAAATCTTGAAGAATGGAAGCTTTTCATGGCTGGCCGGTCGAGGACACACTCTAAATTGAAAAGGGGGAAAATGGGGGCTAGTCACATGCTCGCGCAGCACTTCATCATTCGGTGGGGGCTTCGTTCTAGTACTACCCAAACATTACTCAAATGTATAATTATCTCACGCAGTATAGATTTGAAACGGCTTCGAGCATGAAACTTAAATGCCGCATTTGTTTATTCACACGGACAGTATTTTAACGCACGTGAGCTCAACTCTAACCCAGCAGTTTTCTGTAGCACTTCGGGACCTGGTGGACTTGTATCCGAGTCCGGATTTACAACACGGGAATTCCGAATTACTTTGAGTCTACTTTACCCAAACACAAATACGGAATCAAAATCTACTTCGGCTTTGTGTAACTTCATCTTGTAGGTAGTTTTCAAATGTTTCAGGCATTGAAGTGCGCTAGTGCGAAACAACCGAGGTTGATTACTATTCAACCAACGTCCGGCTTTGGAATGAGTAATCTCGTAATCGACGACATGTTTTTATACACATTAGCAGAACATACCATGGTCTGTATATCTGTTCGCCTTTCGTAATGAGTGTCGCAATTTTGACTTTATCATCAGTTTCTATCACTTGATTTTGCCCGTCACACGCCATGTCGTACAACACACAAAAGAAGCAAGTCATCGCCGTCGTAGGGGCAGGCCCAGGAATAGGAGAAGCAGTCGCGCGTCGCTTTGTCAAAGAAGGATTCGCCGTTGCCCTATTAGCGCGTACAGAAGACAAGCTCCGGACAATGCAACAAGGCATCGAATCTGACTTCGGAAACGGTACAGCAAGATATTACATCACAGACCTGCGCGTCGAGAAAGATGTCATCTCTAGTTTCGCATCTATTCGCTCCGAACTCGGCCCAGTCAATGTCCTTGTGTACAACGCTGGTGCGAGGAGGGTGAACGGCCGCTCGATCTTGAATACCACGACTGAGGAGTTTGAGAATTTCACCAAGATCAACCTTCACGGTGCCTTCTGGTCATCAAAATGTGTGCTTCCGGATATGCTAGCCGCCGGGAAAGGTACAATTATTTTTACAGGCGCGACGGGATCTCTTCGCGGGTCTCCCGGCTTAAGCAGTTTCTCACCCGGAAAGTTCGGATTGAGATCTTTAGCGCAAATTATCACGCGAGAGTACCAAAGCAAAGGCATTCATGGAGCGCATATCGTTATCGACGGGCCGGTGGATGGAAAATTGATTGGTGGAGTGACGAGGCGAAAGTGGGAGAGAGAGGGCGAAAAGGCGAAGTTGGAAGAGGCTGATTCATTTATCATGCAGCCGCATGATTTGGCACAGGTCTATTGGTACTTACACACTCAACCGAGGAGTGCTTGGACTCAAGAGTTGGATGTGAGAGCCCAGAAGGAGTCGATGTTTTCAAAGCTTTGACGGGCGTGGGTTTACGCTCAAATTTTAAATATTCTGTTCGGATTTCTATGAGAACTGAGACCAAAGAACGGGATTATGCTGCCACTTTGCCGTCTTGATTCTTTTGCACTGGAAGATCGTAGATTGGTTAAAGATTGAACACTCAATTTCTTGGAGACCGTGAAATACGAACAGAGGGAAAACAAGTCAGCAACCCCGAGCGCCTCTCATCCAATTTGCCCATATCTGCGGAACTGAAATTTTCTTAAACTGCTTTTCAAACTTCTCAGCAGGTCAAATTTATGACAAGCTAGCGTGGGCAATGATAAGATTGGTGTCAACGACGGCTTCACAATTGTACTTTCAACCCTGAATAGTTCCAGCAAAAAGCATAATGATTTATTGATGGAAGGAACAGCACAGCTCTTATTGATTTCTGCAGGCATGCCGGTTCGAATCCGCAATAACAGTAGAGCCCAGTAATTCCACTATCTTCTACACCTTCACCTTAATAGCTTCTCACTTCACAAACGGTGCATCTTGCAGTGTCAAACCCACCCACTGTACGCTCTTCAACCATAGTGCGTTTTGCGATGTCTCATCCCTGCTCTCTCTGGAGCCTTGATCTGGAGTGAGGAGTGTAAAGTAACCGCGCTCGCCAGGATGAGCCTCATTCATTGCCAGGCGGGCAACATCCGTACCGGCGGCGGCAACAGTGCGTGCAGTTGGGTCCACTATTGGGGATATCAGCCAGAATTCCATTTTGAAACATGTTTTAGGCGTGGAATCAAAGGGTCATAAGAATAAAAGCAAAGCTTGGTAGCTGAGCTCTACTTACTATAACTAAGAAGAGGCCTCAAGGGCCGCAATACGAGTTTAGTTAAGATAATCAACTTCCATGGAGTATTGACCAGTAAAGCACGCGACTCTGCCATGTTGCCAGGGTTCATAACCACAACGGTAATCTTCTTTAGCTTGAAGTCCCGCTCTAGACGACGGTTGAGCGCATGTGTGAACATGACAAGGGCAAGCTTGGAGTTGGCATAGCGATGAAAGCCGTGACCAAAGGCGTCCGGGGATGCATCTTCAGCAGGCTTGACGAGAAGCTCGAGCTGAGTTGGATCAGAACATATGGCAGGGGGAAACTTCTCGAGGGCATTCTTGCCGGCTTCATGGCCGTCACTTGTGAACAGTAGTATTCGACCACCTTCAGGCCGGAAATTCTTGATCAAACGGAGAACCATCGCGAAGTGAGCTAGGTAGGAAACCTGGAACGTCTTTTCGTAACCGTCGTCAGTCAGTTGAAGCGGACCGACGAGGTTCCAGTAAAAGGCGGTGCCCACAATAGCACTAAGTGGTGGGAGAGATCCTTTCGAGATATCCGTTGCAATATTGCGAGCAAAGTTATGCACGGCGGCGAGGTGGCAGAGATCGAGCTCCCGGATGGAAACACGAGTTCCGCATTCGGGATGCTTAGCAACTATCCCGCGCAGTGTGCTGGTATTAACATCACCATCGCTGGCGTCACGAACTGTGAGGACCAGATTCGAGTCAGGCGAATGTTGGAGGAGATAGTCAATCGTTGGGATGGCCAGCGAGCCATTGGCTCCCGTGATAATGATAGTGCTTGCCATGATGCGGTATAGCACAGGATTGCAGTTTTAGACGTCAAGCTAACCGCACGTAACCCAAAGATGGATGCTGCAGTAGTTATCAGCGTGAATGGAACTGTGGAGGGATTCAACGGGAGAAAGTAGTTGTAAACACGGTCCATTGTAGCACCCTTCTTGCAACCTGTTCGCGTCCATCTGAGGAAAATGGCCATTTCCAACTGCATTCCCAACTGCATATCCAATCGAGTATCCAATCCATTTCCGCTTGACCTCCTGGTCCGGGCCAACAACCGGTATCGTTCGCGATTTCTTCTCTATTCAGAAAAACTCACGAGAGCGGCGCCTCCGCACAAAGCCAAAGGAGGCGCCGCTCCCTGCAGTAAGATGTTCTCCCCACAATTCGCATATTTTGACATTCCTCATCTCAAAATTAGCCCGAGAAATGTACCAATTCCCAGGCTCAGCCGTACTATCGCGCACCGAGATTCTACTGGCCCCCCGATTTCGAGCTGTGCCGCGGTGGAACGCGTATTATGTGATGCGGGCTGATATCGGCAGGCTCTGAGCGCCTATCCCCTCCCCCTGAGCAGTGTGCTGCGTTGCGTGGTCCGAGCGTCCTTTTAACCGAACCAACGAGATACGTGCATTTCGGGCTTCAAGGAGGCACGCCTAAATTTTAGCGATGCGAACGCTATAGTTACAGCAGTCATTCGCTAAGTTATAGGGCATTTCAGGGAACAGTCTTGATGTTCTTCGCTTACTAAGCAAACTCTTGGCGGCAATCCTGAACACTGCTAAGGGGATAGACAGGGTCAGCTGTAGGCTAAAACGACATGCAGGTTGGAAGCTGCAGTTGGAACGTGGATACCTTCCCTTACCGATATCTCATAGTGGGTTGGCTTACTCCACCAGGAGAAAATCAAGCCGTTCACGCGAAAACCCTATCTTTGGCTTTCTTCTCCGCGACGATTTCAGTAAAGAAGCCGCTTGGTTAAACAATCCAGCATACCATCCAATCACCTTCCAAACTGAGCTATAACCATGTCGACAATTACAAAGTACGAAGTCACTGACTTCGAGGTATGTTTAAGCTGTGCCTGTAACAGAGTGACATTTTGGCTAACCAAAACACCAGACTTTTCACAATGTGATCGACAACAAGCTCACGAGTACTTCGAAGACTCGCCGCGCAGTTGACCCCAGTACTGAAAAAGAGCTTGGGGACGTGCCAGTCTCGACACAAGAAGATGTTGACAGCGCAGTTGCAGCAGCCCAGGCGGCTTTCCCATCATGGCGTGACCTGTCTCAAGATGATCGTGCCGCTTATTTGAGCGCGTTCGTGGACGCCATCGATGCTCATCAACAGCAGTTTGCTGAACTGTTGGGCAAAGAGGCAGGCAAGCCCCCGCAAGCTGTGGGCATTGAGCTATTCCTACTGAGCAACCAGATTCGCGAAATCATTAAGTTCAGACTGACCGAGGAAGAAATTGAGAATACAGATGTGGTATGTTCTGAGCTCTGAAAGGGTTGTGCAATGAAACAATATTACCTTCTTCAACTTCTTTGAAATGCCTCCAGCTGACCTATTGTGACCTGTAGCGAAGCATTATGTTGCGGCATGTCCCCATCGGAGTAGGCGTTGGCATCATCCCATGGAACTTCCCAATGCTTCTCGGGATCATCAAGCTAGTGTCCGCCCTACTCGTTGGGAACACATTCATCTGGAAGCCATCCCCATTTAGCCCCTACACTGCGCTTAAGCTGGGCGAGCTAGGTGCCCAAATATTTCCCAAGGGAGTGTTCCAGGTCCTGAGTGGTGGGGAAGACCTAGGGCCTATGCTTACAGCCCACCCGGGTGTCGGGAAAATAAGCTTCACGGGATCGGTGGCTACTGGAAAGAAGATTGCGCAAGCGTGTGCGCCTACATTGAAACGCTTTACTCTCGAACTTGGAGGCAATGATGTTGCTATTGTCCTGCCAGATGCTGATCTTGCAGCCACAGTGCCAAAGGTAAAAATTGCCCCCACAGAAACGAAAATTTTGAGCAGAAAACTAACTCACAATGTAAAACAGATAGCGACGTTAGCCTACTTACACTCCGGCCAAGTCTGCTTTGCCATCAAACGCATCTACGTACACGAAGACATCTACGACGCCTTCCTCGCCGCCTTCGTCGACTTCGTCAAGACCCTCAAGAGCGGAGGACCCGCAGATGCAGAAGCCGCTCTCGGACCGATCCAGAACAGCATGCAATACGCCAAGCTGCTGGATATGTACGACCAAGTCTCCAAGCAGGGCTGGAAGTCGCTCACGGTGGGGAGCCTTCATCTTCCAAAACCAACGGCGGCTTCTTCCTCCCTGCAACCGTCATTGACAACCCGCCAGAGGATTCAAGGATTGTTGCCGAGGAGCAGTTTGGGCCTATTGTGCCGCTACTCAAGTGGTCTGATGAGGAGGATGTGTTGAAGCGTGCCAATGCGTCTTTGATGGGCTTGGGTGGCTCGGTCTGGAGCAAGGACGTAAAGCGGGCTGAACGTTTGACAAGACGGCTGGAGGCGGGCACTGTTTGGGTGAACTCTCATTTTGAGGTTGGTCCGCAGGTTGGGTTTGGAGGACACAAGCATAGCGGTATCGGAGTCGAATCTGGTATCGGTGGGCTTAAGGGCTGGTGCAATCCGCAAGCGGTTTGGGTCAGAAACTGAAAGGGTGAAAATGTACTGTTTGGCCAGCTAAGACTCATCGTATGAGTGAGTACCTCAGGAGGCATATTCAAAAAATGAAAAGTTGATCTTATGTTCCACAATATTCCTGCTCTTGGCCACTGTGCCAGATTGCAGCTAGTTCTCACGTCACTCTTATCCGTTCGAGCCGTTTCCAGATTGAACGCAACTTTGGCTAGGCTTCGTACGTCTAAAGATACCTCTTCGATACCTCAGTACTCATTGACCCTCGTCCAATTTGGTTTCCTCATCTAAAGGAGAAAGACCAGTAGCTCCAACATGGATAACTCCAACTTGCCTCACGACAAAATATGCCGGTATCAAAGCGATTCCCCAAAGACCAAAATTAACCCCGAGGGCAGAAATGAGCTACAACACATTAGTATGTCCACCCTTAGAATTTTGAACAGAATGTGGTGTGTACCGGCGCACTCGTCGAGCTTATCCCCGAAGAAACACACTGCCCCGCCGCCTCCGCCGCCCTCGCAATACTGGTATACCTAACAATCTCCCCCGGACTCTTCGCCATGAATCCCAGCAACCAATACCCCCAATTATACGTCAGCGCAAAGTTGACCTGCCAGAACACGTACAGCGCCCAGCCGCGGCCGAACGTGCCATCATCCCAATCCAGTGCTGGCGTATGCTCCGAGTACCCGTTTTGCACGACGGTGCCCCAGACCCAGCAGGCGCCGATGAGGGACATCATGAAGAGGTAAGAGGCGATGGCGCGCGTGCGCAGGCTAAAGCGCGTCCAGTCCAGAAATGATCCGAATATGAGGGTGGCGACGATTTGGGCTAGTGCTGAGACGAGGGAGGCGAGAGCGCGTGAGCGGACGGAGAAGTAGAGGGACATGTAGGCGGAGATGTATGGGAGTTGCCAGGTTACGTAGAGGAAGTAAGGGAGGCTGGCAGAAGATTAGCTGAGCTCTTTCGGGGGATGGGAAGACTGTCTTACACTAGGAGGAAGTCTTTTCTGATGCATAATTTCAGCAAAGCCCTGAGCTCTTCCAGATCAGAGATCCGCTCCACGACTGCGACGCGGGAATCGTTCCGGCGTCTGACTTTCTCGGGCGAGGAGAGCATCGTTCCAACTACAGGACCAAGACATTCTATCTAGAATCAGCAGATGGCAGAGTATTCCATTTCAAGGTGTACTCACGCAACGCAACAAAAACAATATAAGTCTTCCAATCCAACTTCCCCGTCTTCTTCCCCTTATAATTAAACGCCAAATTAATCACGCCTCCCAAAATACTGCCTCCATTCCGGTAAGCAAGCCAATACGCCAGGTATCTGCCCCTGGTTTGCGGCTCTGGGTAGCTAAGCATAATCGCGCCCTCCGCGGCCCAGAACACACCGGCGGTGATACCACATGCGGCGGAGCCTATGTAGACGAACCATTCGTTTCCGTAGCGGTTGTTGGCGTACAGCGCTGCGGAGTACAGGACGTAGCCCGTGGTGCCGAAGATGAAGGACGCTTTGAGGCCGAAGCGGTTGACGATTATGCTGCCGGTCATGCAGGTAAATGTCATGAGCGCGAAGAGAAGCGCGTTTCCGGCCCTGGGATATGAGTACATGTACATTGAGAGTTAGGAGAGTTGCGCACATGATTAGGTATGGTGTTTGCTGCCCGCCTGCTCCGACGGATTGCATCGCATTCCATAATCCCGGGGCAGTGAACGCGGCAATTCCAACGACCGTGGCTTGGAAGAATACACCACGGAACCAGTTGTACGGCTTGAGAGTTTCATTTCGATCTGGCTCTGTGGATGGGGAAGAAGTTGTTTCCGGTAAAGGGGACTTTGCTTCTGTAGACATTATTTGGACCTTTGAATGGGGACAGAAATTCGTACGAGTGTATTTTGATGCTTGGTGTTAACGGGAGTCATGAGTATACAATACTCATGAAGATATGGGATCATAGTCAAACGTAGACTCGAAGAGTATTGCAAGCACGCAATATTAACCTAACCACAGGTTAGGCTCCATGACCCCCATTCTTGCGTTTTTCCTTCATCTTAGCAGCAAGGGAACTACCCATTTTGTGCTGACTTCGGGGAGGGTCGCCCTGGCCGTCCGGTCCTGGTATGAGAATAAAATTCCCCGTACCAGAGAAATATATCAAACTAGGCTAATCGCTTTGAAATACTGTCGAAACGAGTCAGCTTTACGACAACTCTCAAAAAACCCGAGTCAATAACAGATTGGAAGACACGAACTGACCACTTGGAAGCCTCAACACTGGTAAAAAAAAGAGGGATATAGCACGCCATAAAAGAAGCAATGATGAAACCATTGATTAACAACCCGTCCGTGCATTTGAAGCCTTGTAGCCAAGCGTTGCGGCGATCCACTGTGGGGTAGCTTCAAAAGTGGCGCTCCAGTTCGGGAACGAGCCCGACAGCAATATACCCCATAAGAAGTCCCTATAAGTAGTAATTCAACGAGATATAAACCTCCAGCAAGCTGAACCCCTCTCTCTGTAACCTGAATCCGAAATCCATCATCCGAAACTCTCGGCAGCTTTGACAGCATGGGATCACTCGACCCACCTCCTTTCTTCACAGAATTCACCTTCAAAGGCCAACAAAACACATCCTCCCTCGGCTTCCAAACCTCCCTCCCCTTCCCCCTCGCTCTAAAACCATCCCGCGAAACCCAGCCCACTCTCCCCGAATCAATAGCAGCAATACAAACCGCCATCTCTTCCGGCGCCTTATTTCGAAGAATCCAAGACCACGGCGGGGCGCTCCTCCTCCGCGGCCTGCCTATTTCAACACCGCAGGAATACAGCGAGCTCGCGCACGCGTTCGGGCTGCACGCTCACGAGGAAGTGGGCAGGCCGCCGCATCGGACTGTGCTTGCGAAGAACGTGAAGACTGCTAATGAAGGGTACGTTACGTGCTGTGTAATGAAAAGCCGAAGGCTGGAGATGAAATAACGGAATGAATGAGTAACTTGGAACAGACCACCGGAAATGCCGATCTGGCCACACAATGAATACGGCTGGTCGACCATCAACCCGGCCTGGCTGACGTTCAGCAACCTGCACGTGCCGGCGTCCGGCGGCGAGACGCCGCTTATCTCTAGCATTGGCCTGGCTGCTGCGCTGCGTGAACAAGCGCCTGAATTTATGGACGAGCTGCTGAGGAAGGGTGTGAGGTATGTATATCGATACGGGTAAGATTGCCGTTTGTAGTGTGTAGTAAGTTGTGTGGAAATGCGTTACTGAAGCAGCACATAGAGCACAAGCGGTACAGTCCAACACAGGCACAAGCGTGTCCGGCGCCTACGGGCACACTATACTCCCCACCGACACGCCCTCGATAGCGCGGGCCAAAATAGAAGCAGAAGTGCGGCGGCACAGTGAGCGCTTCGAGTGGCACGAAGACGGGAGTCTGAGCGTTACGCATATCGTTCCTAGTATATCATCCCTTCCCACCCCTCAAAAGCCAAATAGATATTGATGTAGATATGTAGTTGTGCGAAAACACATCCCGACCAACCTCCCCACCTTCTTCGGCAACCTCACAAGCGCCTACGGAAGAAGTCGGCATCACGGCGCAACGGAGCCGCCGTATCTGGGCGACGATGGCTCGTACCATCCGCTGCCGACGTATGGAGATGGGACTGTGATCCCGACGCGGTATCTGGAGCTTGCGCTTGAGATTGCGGAGGCGTCGCAGGTGTTGGTTAAGTGGGAGAAGGGTGATGTTGTGTTGCTTGATGTGAGTTGCTCGTTTTTCCGACAATTCTATAATTCTGATGAATAGCAGAACTATGCAGTGATCCATTCGCGCGCGGCATGGACGGGTCAGCGGACAGTTTTGGCGGCTTTGTGGGACGAGGAGGGGAGGATTGGGGATTTTGCTGAGGGGGAGGAGATTCTAAAGGGGAGTCCGAGTAGGCCGATTGTGGCTGAAGGTTGAGACGCTCAAAGACGAGGACGGAAATGGTGGTATGTGCGGGAGAGACGTTGATAGCCACAGTGGAACGTTGTCAGCAGCTGAAAAGTCATGCGTACAGTCTTCAAAAACAAAATTTGCAGGTATTCCAGCACTGCTAAAAGCTTCTGTGACTTCACGAGAAGGGATTGTCTGTAAGGAAAGCGACAGTAAGAGAGCAACGCAAAAAAACTCGAACAAAAGAGCGACTAGCTCAAGTACAAACTGACATCTCACTACAGTCACGCACAAAACCCAGCATCTCATCTAACCATAAAACTATTCTACACACTGCTTTCATCTCGTCAATCATCTAAAGAACGAAATGCCATCTACCATCTAAGCATGATGTTCACCATCTAGCAGTAAATCACGTCCAGCCTATTTGCCTCTCTAGCAAACAGTACACACCCCCACCACCCCAGAAAGAACGAACAACCGTAGAATAGCCGTCCAGAATGCCGCACAAGCCGCTAGGAGAAAACGCGTCAATTATCGTTGGGGTATCATATTTATCGTCTGCCACCATAAAACGCCTTGACAGAAATCGAAAATCAAGGTAGAAAATTCAGGAAAATACACGTTTGCTCGCCGCCAACGCCTCCGAAGCGGAGGAAAGCTTTCGCTTCTTGCCGGGTACAAACTCAACGGCTCCATCGTCATCGCTGTCGTCGGTGACAATAACGTTGCTAGTCTTCTTTCCATTAGTCAGCGGCGATGAACCTGTTACATTGGGGCGAGAATTCGCGGACGGGAAGTAGTTGCTGGTGTTGTTCGTAGGCAGCGAGCTTCTCTTGGGTTCGGGATTCAGGCGGTTGCCGGTCTCGAAGGCGTATGCGGCGTGGTTTGAGGACACTGGACCGTACCTGTTGTCGGGGTGCTGGTAGCCTGCGAACTGGGATGGAGGGCCGGGTTTGGAGGGTTGTAGGGCGAATGTGGAGCTGGGACGCTGGTTTGGCTGGGCTGTCTTGGAAGCGAAGCCAGTTTGATGGCCCTTTTGGTGGTCGACAGCTGAGGGAGCAAAGCCGTATTCGTATTTGAAAGAGCCGTTGCGCTCCGTCTTGAACGAGCCCTGGTCATTCAATCTGTAGCCGTTCTCGCTATTGGCAAGAGATGGAGTATTGAGTGCAGTGGTCTCTGCAGTCGTGGCCTCAGTCATCGGCGAAGCTGGTGTGTCCGGGCTCTTGAATCGCTGTTCATGCGCAACGCGTACATCTTCCGCCATATCATAGCAAAGCTTCTGATTCTGCGGCGCGATTCCAAAGTTGGCTAGGCAAGTGGGACATTCGACGTAGAAAGCGTTATCCATGGCGGGATAGTCGAGTAGCTCAAACTCAGGAAGATTGTTGTCAATGAGGTTGGTGTCGTCGAACTCGAGGTGGTCTTCGCAGTAGGCACGTTCGCACCAACGGCAGCGATACAGCATGCCTCCTGCGTTACTCGTGTTTTGCAGGCAGTCGAAGCATTCGTGCTGTGGGCAGACAAATTGGTAGCCTACGGCTTTGGTCTTGAATCCCTTGTCCAAGCATGCCAAATGATATGCACGGGGACAGCGTTGGCAACAAACCAAGTCTCCGCCATCGAGGCATACCTGACAGTGGCTCTGTGGCTGAACTGCCTTCCTCTTTGCCCGCTTGGGCTCAGCAAGAGCTGGATTCTTCCCTGCCATCGTTGGGACTGCTTCCCAATCCTTGCAACCCATAGATTCCTTAGAGATTGCATATCCGTTGACCATAACGGTCGTATTCTTGCCCTTGCGACGTTCCGCTCGGTCGATCAAGGCATATTCAGCTGCAGTGTTATCGGTGTAAGATTTCGATCCGCGATTCAAGTGTTTTCCCTCAAAAAGGGTGGACGTAACGTGCTCTTGTTCCGTCAACCATCTTCGTTCTTCGTCATCGTCAACGGTGGCATCAGTGACGATGTCTTTTTTCACCTCAACATCGATAGGCTTATCTTTACACTTTGACAAGGTCATGTCCCAGTCCCTAACAAGAGTCAGTGATGCACGGAAATAAATTTACGAGGCCAACTTACCAATCAAGCATTTCATCAACATCTATTTGGGGGCGAGCAAGAGTAGCAGCACCACGTCGGACCATGCCCATGAGCTGATTAGTGCTCAGCTGTGGCAAGTCCTCATCCTGTTCCACGCCACTAGGTCTACCCCTTTTACTCTTTTTCCCTGACCCGAACTTCGTGTGGATGTCTTGCATAGCCTCGGTAACTTTGACGGACAAATACAGCTTCTTCTGAATTCTACCCATCATTTGTTCCTCGACAGTGCCGGAGGAAATGAGCTTGTAGACAGTTACTGGATTCTTCTGACCAATACGATGAGCGCGAGCTTCAGCTTGGAGGGTGATCTGCGGGTTCCAATCCTGGTCCATTAGAACAACGTCGGATGCGGAGGCCAAGTTGATCCCCAGGCCACCGGCCCGGGTTGAGATCAACATAACCCTATAATTCGAGTCGGTCTTGTTGAACAATCTGATGCCAAGGTTGCGTTTGGCTCGGGGAATTTGCCCGTCGATGCGGCAGGATCGGTATTCAGAGCCGTCCCCACCTCTAAGAAGCAAGAGTTCATCAACCAAGTCGAGCGTCTGGGTAAATCCAGAGAATATCACTAGACAATATTAGAACATTGTTGACACGAATACTGTGTATTTGTACTTACGAATCTTCTTCTTCTGCTTGACAACTAGCTCGAGGAGCAGTTTTTCGAGCACCATGAATTTTCCAGAAGCATGAATCATGTGTGCCCCAGTCTCATAAGAGTCCTCGTCCACCGCATTGGGGATCTGATATGGGTGGTTGCAAACCTTCCGAAGTTGCATCAGCAGATTCATCAAGCGTTGGTAATCGGTTTTGCTGCCGCTCTGAGCAACTTGCTGGGTTTCAACGCTTGCAGCCAAAATGGCCTGGGCCTGTACGAATTCCTCAGTTCCAAAGTTTGACTCGTCCGCAATCACTTCTAGAGCCCGAGTTTTCTCAACCTCATCTTCATCTTTGAAAGTATCTTGCTTCGAGCCTTTGAAGATCTCGTCTAAAAGTCCCTCGTCAGACCTAGTGATGATGCGCTGATACCACATGCGTTGTGTTGGACTTAGAGGCACAAAAAGCAGAACCTCTGTCTTGGGTGGAAGATTGAGATTTACGCCAGGGGAATCTTTCATACGTCGTAGCATGATCAACTCGAGAAGGCGGCGGGAATCAACGACGACAGCGTTGGAGTATTGGCCTTTGGTCAGGTTGAACGAATTCTCAAAGAGTTCAAGGGTGTTGTCGTTGAACACTTCGGGATAAAGCCAGTGGAAAAGCGCCCATAACTCCGATAGGTTGTTTTGAAGTGGAGTACCTGTAAGTAGCAATCGATACTCTGCTTGAAGGCCCTGCAAAGATTTGGATATGCCGCTCTCGTGATTTTTCACCTGCAGGTCATTAGCGAAGTCAATTCAGAGACCAGTGTATATTCATACCATATGACCTTCGTCCAATACTATGTATCGCCAGACAAGAGCTCGCTTGAACCATGACTGCTCTGCTTTGTATGAATCATAAGTTGTCACCACAACATCAACGCCCTCGGCTTCTTCATTTTCGGAATCCGTGTCAATAGTGATAGATTTGTGAGATCGCTGAGCCCTCTGCTTTGCTGCAGCCTTAGCAGTGGGGTTTCCAAACTTATCCACATCACCCATAACGAGCCTCTTCAGTTGATTGCGTTCCTTTTCGGGGCCGTGAAATCGGACTGCATTCAGGTCTGGTGCCCATTTCTTCAATTCAGTCATCCAGCTGCTCAGAACAGAAAGTGGACAGACAACCAAGAAAGGTCGTTGTGAACTACCGCTTCCGCTCTTGGGGTCGTGCTCTTTGAGGTATTGAATAAGGGAGATGGTCTGTAGTGTTTTTCCCAGCCCCATTTCGTCACCTAAAATTCCTGAAAGGCCCTATTTAAAATGTTAGTTGCGGTCAATGCAAGAAATCTAATTAGGGAGTGAATAATGTGTCGTAAAAGAACACACACTTATGCAAAATGGAAGGGGAAGCTCACATTGCGGTGTAAGTATAACATGAAGCTAAGCCCGGACAATTGATATGGCTTCATCTCAGCAGTAATACCGCGCGCTGAGATTCAAGTTCTCGATACGGCGTGATCTTAGGAAGCTTTGCAAGTTCTTGCTGCGATAGTCGCGAGTGCTTCTCAATCAACTTCCTGACATGGTTGGCTGCGGGTAGCAAAGGCAAGAGCAAGTCCTTCTTCTCGAGAAAGAAGGCGGTCCGCAAGGCAGCAGTATTGGTGGAGATCTCCTTTCTGATTTCGACCCTCTTGCTCACTTTTGGCGTCGAATTCGGGGTTGATTTGGCACGGTGCCGGCGCCTGGGCTCTGTTCTTGGACGTTGCCTGGTAACCTCTGCGTTTTCTTGGGCCTTGATGGACATATTGGCCTTGCGCTCTCGCAGCTGGCGAGGCGAAGGAGTATATTCGATGACCTCGTCATCATTTTGTGCGGCTTGTGTGTTATTCGTCTGCTGCTTGTCGCCCTCGTCGTTGGACAGATCGATGGTTGTGAACGAAGACAAGTTCGAGAAAGGGGGTTGCGGTTGCGATTGCGATGGCGAGCTAGCCATTGCGTTCGGGGTGGCCGGCCCGCTCGAAGGCAGATCTTTCTCTTTGAGGTCCATTTTGTGCTTGAAAGAGGCGGAGGGGAGAAATTTGGCAAGGAGGGACGAGGCTGTTGTTCGGCGGGGGGTCTGCAGGCGAGGCGTGGGAGATGAAGAATCCATAATGACGACGACGAACGAGGAAAGAGTGAATCGAGGAGCGACGAGGTCGGAGAGTGAAAAGTTGGTTGGATAGAATCGGCGGGGTTGGCAGAAAAAAGAAAGCGGTTCGCAGCAACGAGTGGAGTGCGTGAATTCTAGATGTGGAAGTGAATGTTGAGGCAAAAGAGTTTGCCGGTCAACGACTATCGTGTTCCATGAACGAACTCGTGCAAGGCCAACAATCAAACTAATACCGCTGTGCTAGGCAGACCGCACGTATTGGATTCTGTTGCAATATATCGTGGTTGAGGGTTGCGAGGTGGAATGCTGGGAATGTAGAAGGCCGCCAGATCACTGTTCACAGATCGTCGCGTCTGGAAAAAAAGTAAGACGCGCCTGTTCAGCTTAAGCGGCACGCCACAAAGTGGAATAGAAAAATATTATTCATCGGGGTAGAAAGGAAAAAGTTGATACACAGGAAATATATCGAAAAATACACGTTTACCTGGTCTTTTCACAAGTCTTGTGTCTGCAGCAGCTGAGGTTTGGTACACAAATCTATTCATCTGATGTAAATACCACTTCCGAAATTCTGCCCCTATCGCGTGCATCTCTCGGTATCAGGTATTTTTTTTAAAATTGATAATTGTCGCAACTCAGGAAAATATAAAACAGTCGAGTTGAGAAATATGTCAAGTAAATTTGTTTCTACTAGTGACAATAAAAGGTTTTATAATACAAGCATTAAATGTTAAAGAGGATGGGGGAAATCGCCATTGAGGGGCGGGCCGGTCCGACATTAATCCGAGAGTTTCGTCTGCAGCTTCGAGCTCAGCTCAAGTTACGCAAGCCGTGGGTTCCAATTGCTAGCAAGGCTTCCTCGAGGTGCTCTCTGCCCGGCACTCAATCGAGCATCATCATGGCGCCCTACTGGCCTTTTACCATTGTCAGGTCTGACGGTCAATTCGACGTTGTCGGCCGCAGCAATATCAAAGAACCAAACCAACCTACAGCAGCGCAGCTGAATGACACTCCCGACGCCAATGGGAATGTAGACTGCTATAGGAAGATCGAGCCCGATGATGCAAAAGCGGTGGACTGGCGACGGAAGCTGGGCGGCATGTATATGCATCTGCTAGGCGGGAAAGAATGGGCTGGTATTTCTTCCCTCCCTCTTGGAATTGGCAAGCTGAACGTTAGCCTGTAGACCGGAATTACATACTGAGCGAGCTCCCCGAGGGCTACGTCCTCTGGGAACACGTCAAATACAATGCCAAGAAGCTGGCCGAGGACAAGAGGGAGAAGGGGAAGCACGCGGCTGGCGTTTTTGAGCGGCAAGATGCCTACTTGTATGGGCACCCGCACGGTCGAAAGAAGAGGTTCAGGAGCCCAGCAGACTTCTTCCCGCATATGCTATGGCTATCTACCGACGAACAGGGCGATCCCAGGAATTGCTCCTGCAAGATATGTTCGCCTGATGGTGATGAGGAAGTCGAAGAGCTGGTCAAGGCCGAGGCTCCTGTCAAAAGGGAGAATAAACCAGTTCCTGTGGCAGCAGCCCCTCAAAGGAGTAAGTACAACTCCTCTTGATTAACCTCTTGGCTAACATTATACTGAAGTCGCTCAACCACAAGTGCAAGTACAAGCGCAAGCACCGGCACCTTCCAAACCAACCTTCCAACCCGCGTTGGCCACTACTTCCAAGACCCACGAGCAAAGACTCGACAGCGAACCAAACGGAAAGTACATATACAGGCCTGGGGAACTGGTCTGGTTCAACAATGTTGCAAATTGGCGACTTGGAGTCATCTCCAAACGTGGATTGCGAAATAATAAGCCTCGATATCTTCTACAACCCCTCTCGAATCCATTTCATCACCAGCCTTACCAAATTAAAGACGACGAAAGTGCAATTCGACCCTGGTTGGCTTGGAGCGTACCGAATACCACCATTCCACAAATACAGAACCTTACATATGATCAAGTTCCTTGGGAGCAAATTGTCAGAGGAGAACTTGATAACGGACAATCTCGAGACTACATCGTGGATGGCAGTATTCTAGCGGCCAAGGTCATCGACTCAAGCTACTCACTCTTTGACCGCATAGAGGGTGCCTTGGCAGGGCCAGGAGAGGCACATTACAAAGGAATGTTCTTGGGCGCCGAGAAGGTCTGGGTAGGAGAGCCAGTCCGCCTACGAGTTCCCGGCAGCGATCTCGTCGTCCTTATAATCAGCAAACTCATCGAGCGAGCGGGTCCCCCAAACACCTCCGTCGTCACATTCGTGGGAGACGTCTACAAATTCGTCGAGATGCCCACTCCCTACAAAAACCGCTCCGAGTGGCCAACACCAGCCTTACCTCCACGCATGGTCGTCGATCTCCGATTCCGAAACGAAGTGGCGGATACAGCGAAGAAGGGTATATGGTACGAGTGGCGTCTCCTAGAGCCCGCAGCCCGACGAGGCCTATCAGACGTCAAAGGACGCTGGTACGAGACCCGAAGTCTTCTTCCAATCCTCAGAGGAGAGTCAGAATTCCAAAAGGAAGTTAGAAGCGGCATCACCAGCGACGCCGGTACATGGATGAACGGCCGGCGCGACAAGAACAACAACCCCGAGCAACGGAAGCGCAATAGAAAGGACACACTGGGTAGAGCGGTGCCTCCTGATCTCAAGGTCAGCAGAGGCCTGGATGGCCCTGCTGTGGACGATGCATTTCCCGATGTTCAGCCGGTTCAAGCGGCTCCTCCGCTGAGCTTTGTAGAGTCCGATATCGACCAGTTTATGGATCTTGATCAAGCGACATCTGGACACGAGTTTTATGGTGGGAATTTACAGCATTAGGGTGTTAGGGATATGGCGTCAAAAATGGCATGGCATGTGGAGTTGCTTTGTAGGAAGATACCCCTCCAGTTTTGTGGGATTTTGCTTGACGTGGATCGGATTTAGCATGGGTATTGAGAACAATGAATGACTATTATTTTGGTAGCCCCGGTGCGTCTTCGATGAAAGTACGAACGGGCTTCCTTCTTAGCTATAAGTATGGTGACATGGCTTTGGCTTCCAGTCTTGGATCCGCATTTCATCTCATAGACTCCAAGTGGAGTTCCGAGCTCATGGGATATTCCCATATTGTCTCGTCACTTTACACATTCCCGGATGATTTGGATCTTTCTTTTCCCTGCTATTCTCGAGCGTCTTTTAGGGGCGCTTCATTTCATGTCGAGATGGCTTGGGTCACTCCCAAATGCCAATGGCCGTGTAAGACTTTTGTATTTACATCTCTGCTTTTATCTACAGGCTTCTCTTTTTGCCGCCTCAACTCTCCAGTGTTCAGTCTCCATCCTAGGTGAAGGTGCTGAATTTGTAATGGATATTGCTCTCGAAGGGCTTTGTGGATGGCGAAAAGATCTGCTTGTCCAGCCTCCCCCATTCCGGGTGGTTGATACCGTCAATCCATTCCTGCGGCTCAACAGCAACACAGCCATTGCTCTTCACAAACCCATTCGTCGCCGGGCCCAGTTGGCTCGACTTCAATTGATTCACGCCTATTTACGTTAGTACCTTACTCTGAACCCTCAAGGTGCAACCAAAAACTTACCTCCCATCCAGTAACAGGAATACACCACAACGCCAGGCTGATCACTATACAAATCCCACTTTATACCAGTAAAGTCACTGGATAAGGATGCAACCGGCTTCGCAAGATAGTTCTTCTCAGCCTCCGCACTGCGATCCGTAAGCCACTGATTATTATACCCGCTACAATTCGACCCCGTCCCGCAATTCCCCACCCACAGCGGATCCCCACTGCTCGCACCAATCTGCCTCGGCCTGCTCCAAAAATCATTAATCGTTCCCTCCAGCACAGCCGGCAGCGCGCCCGTGCTCTCCGTCGACGGGTCGATCCCGATCATGCGCTTGCCGTACGGCAAGCTCAGCGTGTGGTTCAGCACCAGGTCTGTGGCTGGGTTCGCGAAGGCGTCCAAATTCCAGTACGGGTGCGTGGTCAGCAGGATCGGCGTCTCGTGGTCGAGCGCCACGGCTGAGATCTTCGTGCTCCAGCTGCTGGCGCTGAGCGAGTGCGTCACGGTCCCCAGCACCGTGCCGGGGAAGCCGACGGATGAGTTGGCCTCGTCGCGGATCGTGAAGGTGATGCTGCTGTTGGTGACGGCGCTCACGTTCCACGTGCGGTGGCTCCAGCCGTCGAAGCCCGAGTGCAGGGTCCCGTTGCCGTCATTGGCGTCCGTGTAGTAGCGCGTGCTGTTGTTGAGCACGTAGGTGTGGTTCGCGATGCGGTTTGCGTAGCGGCCGGGCAGGCGCCGTAGTCCG
>QGMK01000477.1:0-23950 GCA_007825345.1 Lachnellula suecica
AACCCCCACAACGCCCTTTTTCCCAATTTCCTCGAGCTCCTTCGCTCGCTTCCTCCTCTCATCCTCAAACATCCGCTTCACAGCCTCCATCGTCACCTGCCTACTCCTCTCATCCAGATCCCCCTCCATCTTATCAGCCACATACAGCATTCCCATGATAGTGACCGATGCGAAGACGATTTTTTGGATGGGGCCGGAGCGGTGGTGGGAGTAGTGGTTGCTGCATTCTGGGGTGCATTGCGGGTTTGGTGTTGAGTCGGGGTGGGTGGGGTGCGAGGATGTGTAGCGCAGGGTTGTGGGCACGTGGGGCGAGGATCTGAGATGTGTTAGAAACTGGACGGGCTTATTGTGGGCATTCGATTTACTTTGGGGAATGAAGAGATGGGCGTAGTCTTCTGCCCGCCGTCCTCAGGGGCAGATATCTTGAAAGTACCGGGGGTATTATGTAAGGGTTGTCGTTGGTCGTGCTGTTCCGGGGCTTTCAATTTTGTAAAAATCGACGAAGGTTTTACCCATGCAACTAATTGGGTGAATCTAAATCCAATCTACTAAGTGCGTGTAATTGCGATCCTGACTAAGAGAAATTATAGTATGATATTAGAGTAGGTTAGCGACGGATGCGGAAACCATCTATCCCTTGCTTGCTAGTCTATCCGCCCTCGTGTGACGTCTAAAATTTAAAACGTTTTAATCCGGTCAGTTTAAAAAAAGGATGGAAAGCATTATTTCAGATTTTTAGATAAAACTCTAAGTATGCCTAAAAGTCTCACTCTCTGCTTCCTCGCTGCCTCCGCGCCCTTCTCCCAGGCCTTGGCCCACATTTCCTTTCTGCATTTCTCTTTTTCTTGCCAAAACGCTATATGGTTTTCAACACTCTGAAAACCCAGTATTTTTAGATTTTCAGCCCCTCGCCATTCTCCAATCCTTCTGTCCAGATGCGGGATTCTTCCTGTGAGAATATATATCATAGCGGCTCCGAGAAGTACATCATGAGTCAAGTCGCGGCGCGAATAGTTCGCATGATCTTTAGGCTGGACTCGACTTGACTTTGCAGACATTTCTGGCCTACAAAATAATAAGTCAATATGTAGTAATGAATCGAAGGGATAATCTTACTTGGGATTCCAAAGAGTCTTGAGCTTCCGCGTCCAGGCTCGCATAACTGGGGCTCTTTGAAATCTGAACATTTTTAGCGCGTAGTCGAGAAACTGATGGATTTTTTCAAAGTTTGATATTCCAAAGAAAAGAATTTTGGGGTGCTGCTGTCTGGAACATTGATATTGTCGAGGTTGGGATTTTGACTGGCTTGAGGAAATCGAGGATAGTGTAAGTTGTGGTACCCGTTCTGTTCTCTGGTAGCTACGCAAGTGGGAGAAATTTTGGGAGTCCAGTAACTTCTTTTCGGGAGCTATTTAGGCGTCTTCTCTAGACTCATTTAGTAATCTTTCAGGGTCCTTTTTCATTTGCCATCCCCAACGGCAGCTTGGAGTAGAAGAAGAGAGACATCTCCAGTTTTTTCGTACATATATAATTGTGTAATCCAAAATCAGATGGATTATTTTGCCGGGCACCAAGTATTAGAGAATTTGAAATTTCGGTCTATTGTTTGATTTCCCTTCCAAGATTGCGTCCCTCCTTCACCGTATCTGGAGCTGCTCAAAGCACAAAACCCTCCTTATACTCCCAATCACACAAAAACCTCGTCTCAATCTTCCTTCCATCCAAGCCCTTCACCCCAATCTTGATTTCCTCCCCAGGTACCAAGTCAACAAAATTATCATCAAACACCGCATCATCACCCCCCTCCTCCAGAGGAACTTGAAGTACCACGCCTTTCACGGGAGCGTTTGACTTCAGAGTCACTACTTCCCCTTCAATCGCAGCTTCTACCTTGAGGTTCTTGTGAAACTTCACAAATTTCAAAGGCTCTGGCCAACTGATCCACCTAGCAAGCCTCTCACCTGTCTTCTCGTCATCCAGGTACGCGACCAGAACAGTTTTGTCCGCGCATGGGATATCAATCTTGGTGAGTTCCGTAGTTCGATTCCCGCCCAGAGTCAATTTCCTCGTTCTTTCCTTCTCAGGAAGCTCGACTTCCTCTCCACTCGAGATGTCGAAAGCAGACAGCTTCAACGTCGCTTCCAGTTCTGTAACGAAGCCATTCACGGCCCAGATTTCGACCTTGTCTCGCTTCTCGGGATAGCTCCAATCCGTCATGTAGTTTCCGTAAACTCCAGTAACGACCCGTTCCATCCCTACTACGACTTTGCTCAGCGCTCGCTTTGTGATGTAGAAGCTGGGCTTGCGGCCACCATTAACGTCAACGAGCGCCCAGCTCGTACCAGGCCAGATGTCGTTCAACTGCCATACCAATATGCCGCTACAGTTTTCCTCGCCTGGCCCTCTGAACTCACGTCGCCAATGGTTGTAGGCATAGCTCATAGCTTCTGCTTGCAAAAACTGGGAGCAATAGACGAAAGATGCGAGAGGATTGAATTGAAAACGGAAGTTCTCGCCGGAATACATGCCATAGCGGCGTTGATGGCCTGGCCCCTTGTCGTGGGCGTCGAAGGTCAAAGACTGCCAGTGGCGCTCAGAGGGGTCTGTGATAGCCGAGTGAAGTGTACGCAGGGATGGAGCTGACTCGAACCCGAATTCGGAGACGAATCGGGATGTGTAGTCTTTGTACGACTGGTAAGGGGACATCTTGCCGTGCCAGACTGCAACAGCATATTAGTACATGAAATGGGTAAAGGCCGAGGGAAGATCTACCGTTCCAGATATGCACGTCTCCAATCGTCTTGTCATTCGAGTTATACCCTCCATAAGGGCTACTTCGCCAATACGGAACATCACCTGCTAGCCTCTCGCACACTTCCGGCAACGTTCTCTCATAGATCAGACGTGCAGGGAAATTCGTCTTAGCCCAGTTCTCTGGGTTGTTGTCGTCGGGATTATAATCCCATCCCCATCTCTCGGCCAGCATGTAGTCTTCATTGTTCCCCGCCCAGATAGCCAACGAGGTGTGATGACCGACTCTCTTGATTTGTTGCTCGGCCTCAGCCTTCACTTCCTCAACGAATCCGTTTTCGGCCGGGTAGTCCCCGCAAGCGAACAAGAAGTCTTGCCAGACTAAGATACCAAGTTCGTCGCATGCAGAGTAAAAGTCTTCGGACTCAACCAGGCCACCACCCCATACCCGAATCATGGCTTGGTTCCCCGATTTCGCTAGCTCGAGCCAGTCCCGGTAACGCTTGGAGGACATGCGCGGGAGCATGAAGTCACCTGGGATCCAACAAGAACCGCCGGCGAAAATGGGTGTGTTGTTTATTTCGAAAGTGAAAGATGTTCCAGGCTCGTTTTTCAGGGGGTGCTGAAGGAGACGAAGACGGCGGAAGCCGAGTTTGATGGACTTTGTATCTGCCGAGGCGAGGGAACAGGTGACGGTGTAAAGGGGTTGGGCACCGTAGGTGAAAGGGTACCAGAGGTCTGGGCTTGAGACTTTGATTTCGCCCTTGAACTCTCCTTCCAAATCCACGCTGAAGCCTTGGGTCACTACCAGCTTCCCCAGAGGGTCTTGAATCTCGATCGAGAGATTTTCTCCTTTCCCGCCCTCAACACTCCCCTGAATTTTCACCGCCGCTGTCTTCAGATCTTCGCTCACTTCTTGCCTCACAATCCACTCCTTGATCCTCCCTTTATCCTCACTCCAGCTCTCGAGCCAGACCGGCTTCCAGGGCCCAGAAGTATTGATAGCGGGCCCCCAATCCCAGCCCCAATGATACTGCGCCTTCCTCACAAAAAGCCTCTCGGGCCCGCCAAAATGCACATCAGTGCCATTTCCCTTATACCCGATCCTATCCTTCTCTTTCTTCGCAAACTCAGGTGCGTTTCTGAATTTCAACTCGAGCACATTCTCGTCGCCTTCTTTCTCAGAAAGAAACTTGGTAACGTCAATGCGGTATTCCATGTGCATATTTCTCGTTTCTAGAATAGTTTTGCCGTTGAGAGCGATGGAGCAAATTGTGTCTAGGCCTTCAAAATAGAGCTCATGACGTGAAGATGGGGATGACGCAGGAGAGGGAAATGTGGTGCGGTATTCCCAGTCCGCGTCGTTAACCCAGAGGGTTTCGATTTCATTGATGTCGATGTAGGGATCTTTGATGAGGCCATGGTGAAGTAGGTCTAAGTGTGCGACTGTGGGGAACTGGGAGACGGGGAGGAAGGATGAGGCTGTGCTGTTGTTTAGGGAAGTAGTTTGGCGGAATTGCCAATTTGCGGAAAGAGGGCTTTTTGTGAGCGGCATTTCTTGTGTAGTTGAAGATTGAAAAAGCAATTGGTGACGTGAGAGAGGTTGAGAGGTGATATATGAATTCAGATTGAGGAGATTGCCCCGCGATAGCCTCTGGCGGGGTAAAAAAACCCCCACCTCTGCATCCCACTTTGTCGATGTGAGGGTCTTGGCGTCTATAAATACGAGATATCTCCCTCTTTCGAGCCTTGTGCAGAGTCTTGTTTTCTAACGAGGCAAACTTTCTTCGATGTGAAAGGCTTGTTTGTTGATATTTTGTGGGATTTCCTCTTTGGGCGCGGACTATGCACTTCCGTCTTAGGTTGAGGAATATGATTGGGTCTAATCTTGAAAATTTCATTTGTCATATATCCAGTGAATTGACAAAAGTCGAGAACTTTACTCGTTGAAGGCCGCGATTTGCCCGTGGCTCGTCTTATCCGCCAGCTTTTTGATGTTTTGAGGCTTTGCTGGCCCATCCTGCTTCATCAATATAAATGCATCCAACTTTGACGCACGATCTCTTGATTCATCACAGTCTCAATACCAGCTCCCTTCTATTCGACACCTACTGAACCACCGGTCCAATTGCAGCCATGCTGACGAAGTTTGCGACTTAGATCGGCAATAAAAATGAGCTCGTGCAGGACTTGAGGGTGGAATTGCCAGACGAGCAGTTGGAACTACAACGGACGATTGAACCCTTTCATCTACTGCCTCGAAACTATCTCGAGGGAGGGACGATGATACACAAACATTCCTGCTGGAGAAATGATCGATGGCTGATTGAATAGCTCCTCGCACACTTCCAACCAATGTTGGATTGTTAATTTCATTTGAACGCGTCAAGTAACCGAACATACCTCCAAATTAGAAGGGCAAATCGGAGATTTCGAAGAAACAAAAAGAGAAGAGGAAACGCCAAGATGTTTCATGAATACCGGGACGTTTGTCCCAAAATATGCAGCCTCAGCGGCCAGCACACTCGCATCTTCCAGTACTTGGCCAGGTTCGGCGATATCGACGTCGTTGCGACATCAAAATCGTTGCACATTCGAAGGAGCTCCAGGAAAATTCTTATCAGCGAGAGAAGCATAAGTGTATAGAGGCCCCGTGTATCTCCTTGTTCTTTTCCATAACCTGCCTAAAAAGGAAGGTACTGAAGCCCGTCTGAGGGAGACATGTACAGAGGAGACGCGTACTTTCTGCAGAGCCCTGGAGAACTGCCAACTTGTCAGAAAGCAACAGACATGGAAACGTGGAATTGCAAATGCACCTGTGCATGAAAAGTAGAGAACAGTTTAAGGAATCAAATATGGGATCGAAGTGGATCTTTATTTTGGAACAATCCCGAAAAGTTGCTGTCTGAAGTCAGAAGCGAAACGCTAAGTTACAGGTACTTTTAGCTTCAGATTGTGGTTCTTACACAGTATTGCTTATTCAAGAAAACCCTATTGTCTTGGATTAGTTTCAGCTCAAGCAACAGTAGAAAAGTCACACATATACAAGTGCAGCTGCAGGCGACAGAGTTTTGCCCGCCTCACATGGGGCTTTGCCTTACCTCCGATGTATATTTTGGATCGCAAGTGCCGGTACGGTACTTCGTACTCTAAAACATGACTTACGAGTACAGTTGCAAGAGTATGCACAATCCAGAGACTTGCTTCATCCGTCAGTAATAACTTCATCCGTCAGTAATAACCTTACATGTCCTTCAAAATGATTCCAACTCCATTGGAGTACGTAGTCTTGGCAGATTTCCACCTTGACGAGAAAGTCGTATCATAGGATGCATTGAAGAGGTTCCTTTCTTATGTCAAGATTTCGCATTTTTGTCGCAGATATCTGGCACCCGGAGACCGGGCAAATTCCACATTTGATTATACATCCGGGCTGTACCCTAAATCCTAGTGGGGCAATAAATTGGGTTTCGCCAGAAGACAATCGTGTAATGTTTCCATTGGACTCCATCTTTCTTTTGTCAACATACTATCCCCCCCCCTAAACGAACCGTATTCAGTGGATCTGGCCCATAATCCCCAGATCTTGTGAATCTATTGGTTGAAGACCCCTAGTGGTGGTCTGTGTATCCCCAGCAGCGTGGGTATAGAAGGTTCTGGAGACTCGGCAGGCCGTGAAATGAACAATTCTATTTGCTAGACACCCTTGATCACTACCCACACGACACGTATAAAGGTCCACTGAATAGGGTTCGTTTAGGGGGGGGGATAGTAGGTCAGCAGGAGTCAGCCCCTGGACATCTAGTCGGGATCTTCCGCAGTTCGTGTATTTTCACCATTATAAGGGTCCCTACCGACAAGATGCCACAAACATGGTGGATCGCGGAAAATTCCCGTCTTATTCCCACTGTCTCGAATGATTCTTATCGGCCTGCAGATTCCGGTCCCGCGAAGTTATGAAGGTGGGGTTTTCCAGTGTCCACTCGGGGGATCAATCGACGCCGCGGTGCTTGCCGTTTAAAGGCGTTTGGGGGGACGATTCAGATGGATCAATGGTGCCAAATGCTTGAGTCATGTTCAACTGAGCCACACGTCACATGCTGTACTCCAAGCGATTTAACCTTTGTTGCTGAATCAGGGCCGACCTACGGCATGCATTCCAGATTCCCAATCAGCCATAGAAGGGGTTAAGATATCGCTTCCAGACCCATGTCCTTGGGGTGCAGAGGCTCGCCGAGATCCCGAGCCCGAGACGTCAAACTCCACGCAATCGTGTGTGCTTCGTCGTACAGCATGAAACTGCACTGCAGAACAATCTTCATTTTGCCAATTTTGCAGCTTTCCCCGGAAGAAGCTTTCAGCTGCGTGCTCTTCAATTTGAAAGCATATGTAATGCCAAACTTTATCCTTATCCCCATTATGTTCGTGGAAATTTGCCTGAACTTGATGCTAGTCGGAGATTAACCCCCTTTTCTTCAGCGCTCCATATCTGTAACGACTCCGAAGTCAAGCACGTCCTAGTCCATGCTGTGCCACTTACTGGCTTGGGAGCAGGTCTGACAATTTCTACCGCCGTTCGGCGTTATCAGACACTGGCTATCAATGGGTTCCACCCGCTGTTGTACCCTGTCCGCGCCGCACCCAGTGGGCTGCTGTGGCTGAAGCGACAGGATAAGGACCACCATGGCACCAGGCCTGATGGCCCCCGCAAAACTTTGTCTTCTGGGCCTGGGGTGGGCTTTGGCAATCCCCACAGCCCCGACTACCTCTCGTCAACGGCTCGACTTTTCACCACACAATGCGTATACGTATGGTTTGGTCAAAATGGAGGCTCAAAGCCTGTCGACCTGCAACCAATGTGGCAAGAAGTTCCAGCGCAAAGCCCATTTACTGCGCCATCAACAGCAGCGTGAGTGCAGGGCCAAGTGTTACTGTACTCTATAAACCTAGGTTCTGACGGCATGCTTAGATTCCGGGGACAGGCCGTACAGCTGTAAATTCTGCTCCAAGACCTTCAAACGAAGGTACGTCCTTCCATACCCCTCCAACCTCCGATGAGCTTCGGAATCAACTCCGCTGACATTGTACTCCTACAGCGATGTCCTGAGAGACCATTTCAGCCGATGCGACCGCCGTGGGAATTCTGCGATCCCTAATTCTCTAGAGCGAGGGCGCAAACGTCATGCCTGCGATGAGTGCTCGCGGCTGAAAGTCAAATGCGACAACAATGTTCCCTGTCGGAAATGCAAGGAATTTGGCAGGACTTGTGTCAAGAGTCGGCCTGCAGGTCAGTTCATTATTCCTGGTGGTTCCAAACGCGCTCGGCGGTGTATATACAATACTGACGCGCGCAGCCGCCTCGAGTCCAGACGAAAGTACTGCCAGCGCCTCCAACTCAACTCCCGATCTTGCACCATCCGATCGCAACTCGATTGGCTTCCTCCTCAACTGCCCAGGTGAAACGGACTTCATGCGCGAATTCCCGAAGTCGACCACCCTGAGCCCACACAGCAAGCAAGCCGAATACCATAATTTGATGAACCTTGGGCAACAATATGAACCCATAACTTCCATCAATGGAGCCACGATGTTTCAAGAATACGGCCATGTTATACAAGAGAACAATATAGATGTTTTCTTGAGCAACCTCGAGTTTGGAACGTTTGAGCAGCGGACACACAATTGGCAGATGCCGGGGGAGAATCCAATTCTGTGGTCGGGTCCAGATGCACTGTTCCTCGACCGAAATATCCTTGAGCAGAGAGCTTTTGATATCAGAGAGAAGTTGAAGTATACTGCGGCCAGTCTGAATGCTCCGAACATGCCGCCGAAAGATATACAGGATGCGATTGATCTCATTACGGCTGATAATGTTGCGGCATGGCTGAAGCTGTACTTTAGGCACTGGCATAAACATGCACCGATGGTTCACGAGTCTAGTTTCAATCCTTCTATAGCTGCCCTCCCTTTAGTTCTCGCATTAATGAGTCTTGGTGGAATGGTAAGTCAAATACTGGCCCCGGAATCCTGTTTTATACTCACAATGCCATAGTACTCTAAAGAGGCAGACGATGTTGCAAAATTAAAATCTCTATTGGATGTCATCGAAGCGCACATTTACTCTATCCCGGGATTGAGTGACGAGTTTGACATTCCAACCCGCTCGTATGTCATTCATGGGGAGGACGCAGATCCCAGCTGGCAGCAGTATCAGCTGGAGGAACTGCAAGGCGCATATCTTATGATTGTAGTACAGTATTGGACGGGAACCCCTCTGGCGAGGACTAGAGTGCGCCAATCCAGGTTCCAAAGGATTTATTCTGTAGGTGCATCCGTCATCTATGCCTTCTGAGCTCTTCTAATGGCCACAGATATTCCACCACCTAGAGTTGCAAACAGTACAACACTCGCCGACCTTTCAGGTCACAGACCAGCGGTCATTCAGGAATTGGATCCTGAAGGAATCCTATATTCGGTAGGTGTAGTAGTCCTCGAAAGTCTCTGGCATAATCTGATTGGCTGCAGTATGGCTACTCTTGCCACGATGCTAGATCACTCGTTCGGGATTTTCAACAACGTATCTCCTAGATTTCAATGGGCTGAATTAGACCTTCCTTTTCCCAGCAACGACATTTGTTTCATGGTCGCGAACTACGACGAGCTTGTCGCCAAAAACCTCTACCCTCAGTCCAGAATGAAAATAAAAGATGCCTTTGTTGTCTTGTTTTCTCCCCCGGAGACCGCCGAGGAAGATCTGAAAGTCCTGGGGACAGGAAATCTCACAGCTCTTGACATGCAAATGCTTGTGCATTGTAAGTTCTCGGACCCCAAACCAATTCCCTAAACTTACATCTTCTTCAAGACCTCTACACACATGTTTGGAAATGCACATTTTCAAATCCTATGGTCAGTCTCCCAACAACCAGTGTTCCTGAGCTCCTATTGCCCTTTAAAACTGCCATGCGAAATTGGCGAATTGTCTGGGACCAGATAAAGAACTCAATACCAGAAAGTGAGTGGAACAAACTGGGATTCCAAAGAACAGCCGAAACTTATTTCGATGCTGTGGCGGCGATCGTCGACGTTTTCGAGAAGAAAGATGGGAAGTTCCCGCCGATACCAAGTGACTGCGAGAAAGGGACTCACTTGAAGAGGCTATTGACATATTAAATTACATGGTGAAGAGCCAGGAAGACGATGCCTTCGACCATCCTTGAAATGGATATATACGTTCGGAGCTGAGTGGATGGCTCATATTCGAGAAAAATCTCGGACGGGGGCCCGCGGGGTTCTCTGGCTCAATCATTTTAGCTGGTGATGCTTGGAATCATGAAACTCGGTTCCAGGAAAGTTTGAGCCTGTATGGCCATTCATGCAAGCTATCAGATCATTTGCCAGGAGTTAAGGAGTTGAAATAGAGAAGAAAGTCTGGAGTACTGGCTGGTGAGTCTGCATGGGGCATCGAATTGCGGATGGGCGTTTTATTGACCGTTAGTATTCTGAGATTCGACCTCTGCTCGTTCCGGATACGAAGTAAAATCTATATACGTATCACGAAGAATGGCGTAGTCGTCACTATGCAGCGGTGTGAGAAGGAGTTTAAGTTCCACATAAGCTTCTGATCGACGTCGAAAGACGGGCTGCGCCTTAGTGCGGCGAGTGCGTACATGCAAGTCATCTGAATAAGCTTGGATTTTGTAACTTTAATAAGCTCGGGATCGTCACAGCCCACGCTATCAGCATTAAGCATTCTGTTTTCGGGTGAAAACTGCTGCGCAGCGTTGCCGAGAATTAGTCCCTCCCTGTACCTCTATATCCGTACAGTGTGATAGGAACTCCTATTGGTCACTGAGGCGGGGCAATCCTTGCTTCGAACTGTTGCCCCAATATGGACTAGCTCTTCGCAGTATGACCCCCAGTATTCTGCTTCACATTCAAGCTTTACATATAACGCCGCATTTCCTCGTTTGGGTGGCCACCTCGAGGCACGTATGATACCACGCTACTGAATTAATTTCAAGTGGCCGCAAGAAACGTTGCGCACATGGTTTATGGAGGGAAATTGTCGAAGGCATGCAAGCCATGCAGGGTCCGGAGAGCCAAGGTATGCCTACACGAGGAGTGACAAGTGTACGATTTGGCAAATGTTGATATTTGACAGTGCGATTTTCTTTCGCCAGAATGTAGTCAATGCATGAGAACAAAGAGAGAATGCCATGGCTATCGAGATACAGAAGGATTGAGGGTCAGCGACATGAGTGCAGCAGTTGTCAAAAAGTTTAAAGTACAGAATGGCTCACACACTCCACGTGAGCCACGCTGTTCAAGCCTTTCAAGTACAGACTCGCCAGACTCTGAATGGAGCTCTTCTCCCGAGCCTCCCAGTCCGCTGGGAATCATTTTTGCTTTAACCACCCCAATTGAAGACCGGGCATTCTGCTACTTCCGCTCCACCTTCGTCATCGGAAACGCTCGATCATTCAGGTACCTAGACGCAATCCACACGTATGGCGACATGGATGCCCACCTCTCCGTCAGCATCCGAGCCGTTGGTCTAGCAAGCCTATCAAAAGCCTCCCACTCACCGGACCTCGAAACCCAAGCCATGCGGTCGTACGCCTCTGCCCTGAAGATGATCAATAAGGCTATCACCTCCTCCGATGTAGCCACAACCGACACCACGCTATCTGCAGTCATGCTTCTAGACCAGTTCGAAAAGATCATCCCACCCACGGAACGCACTATCAAGGCATGGACAAACCACCTCAATGGCGCCACAGCGCTTATGAAAATGCGGGGCCCCAAGCAATTCCAGACGAAGGCTGGTCTGGAGATGTTCATACAGATGAGCTCCCACATTCTGGTCTCGTGCATGCAGCACACCATCCCGCTTCCGCAGGACTACCTCACTCTCCGCACTTACGCCACCAACTTCCTCGATACAAGCGATGTTTCCTGGCGGCTATCAGAGGTCACCGTACGTTACATTGGCTTCCGAGCCGCAATCAAGGCCGGAAGTTTATTTGACCCAGATACGATCATTGCCACCGCTACAGAAATGGACAAGGAGATGGCTGCGCTGATGGCTGAATTTCCGTCCGAGTGGTTGCCTCAGCCTGTACCACTATCGAAGCCCTCGGATCTGGTATTCGAATCCCACTATGATGTTTACGCCAACTACAAACTCGCAGAAGCGTTCAATATGATACGTGCCGGTCGGATCCCTCTTCTAGATCTCATTCGAGAACAATGCCAAGCCGCGTCCTCATATCCTGGTTCTTTCCAAGCGTTTGCGTACCTAAAGCGTGTGCATAGTGTCAAGGCCAGTGTAGAAGATATAGCTTCTGATATATGTGCTTCTGTTCCTCAACTGGCTGGCTATCCTCTTCTATTAGAGCAAGACTCTTCGGTTAGCCCCGCAGCAGCCGACTCAACAAAATGCATCAAATTACAGCCCGGCAACGAAGCAAGTGCTTACTCTCTCCTTTGGCCACTTTTCACCGTAGCGAATTCACCTGCTTGCTCAGAATCGGCCAGGGTTTGGATATCTCGGCATCTGTGTATCCTAGGGCGGCTTTTGGAATCGGATTATGCGCTGGAGCTGGCAGGGTGCTTGCAGAGGAGGGAAGAGAGAGATGTATGGGGTGTGTATGCTGTTTTGGGGAGTATTTGTTATTCTGTTAATGGATGACGTTTCTGTTCCGGTTGAGATTTTCTCGCTTTATGAGGAGAGCAAGGACCCAGCTCAAATATCTCAGTGCAGATGCCGAGATTATTTGAGGGGTATACAAGGACTAAAGGAAGCTATTTGAATGTTACGAATCACTGTCAATTTATAGTCAAGTGTGTTTTTAAAATTATATTTTTTTGTTATTACTACGACAACTTCGGGTCTTTCAAAGGCGATCTTCTCCGCCTTCGCGAACCTCTTCACCAAAGCTGCAAGGGAGCCGTAGAGGAAGATTAACCCCGAGCAGGGGGTGTACTGCCCTTAGGGGGAGCCGTGGAGAACGGCGGTAGAGTAGTTGAGATGTGTGCCAGTGAGGAATGTGTGGTAGAGAGCGTGAAGAACGGCACCGAAGTGGTTTTGCCGGATGTCGATGCACCCGTAGATGTTACGCTGTGGCTGACAGTCGTAGTGATGGTGACAGTGTGCGGTTTGAATAAACCTGGAGGACAGCTTTGCTTCTTCAACTTGTTCGCACTAACCCCCAGGCCTGCGATGAGACCAATGACTGTCAGCACCAACACGCCGATGGTGATGTAGAACCACTTACGTGATTTGTCTGGTTTGGTCAACGAGCGAGCTTCTACTTCCGCATCTACCGCCTCGTTGAATTTGCGTCGTTCTTCCGCAGCGTCAGCGCGTTTCTTGGCCGCCTCCCAGTCGGGATGCGGGTTTGCAGCTGTGAAGCGGGGGGACGAGGGGCCTTCACCTGGGCGTGCTTGCGATGGCGCCGAGCCGAGTTTCTGTTCCGCTGGGCTGGGTTTTGCTGCTTCTGGGGTTGGTGGAGCTTCTGCGGCTTTAGCTTGACGGTTTTTGAAGAACTCGGTAGCTTTGGTAACGACCGGCGTGATGTACTTTCCGTATTCTCCGTATCCTTGCTCAGCCTGTTGAAAAACGTCTTCTGCATCCGCCAGATTGATATCTTCCATCTCGATCCCTTCGCCATCTGGCTTGTTGTGGTCTGCCATTACGTTGGTTTGGGGAGTGTAAGTTGTAAAAGTAGTGACTTCTCTAATAAATGCTAATACCAAGAAGTGTGAAAGTAATGAAAGCAAGCAAATTTACGGTCGAAAATTGGGAGTTATATGCAATTCAAATGCGTTGTTCTTCCAATCCAGAGGCCTTCTCGTACATACAGCTGCATCAGAATCCTTTCTGGCTAAACGGTATACTGTCCTCCAGACTGTCGCAAAACCAGCCCTGCCAATGTTCAGAATTCACAGCTTGATCTGAAGTGCAGCCTGCATTTGCAATAATGTCCCTATCAAGTTGCTACGAAGTAATGCATTTCGTATTGTCTAGAAGCAATCCCTGCGGCGCTCTCACAACGCAAACCAACAACTTCAAACACGCCAAATCATTGGCACCCTCCAAGCCTTTAGTCCAGTAGCACCTAAACGGACCATTCTGCTTCAATTTACAACCACATTACAATGTCACATATAACTATACCTTGTATTATGGTTGAGAGCCACCGACATAGTGAGGATGGTTCACCAACTATTGAAGTCATGGAGCTCTACCACATGTGAAACAACAAATAATGGGTATCTGTCGGGTAAGAACAACACCAAAACAATCAACTCTCTTTGTAGTCCATACATTAGTATAAAAACTCAAATAGGGAAAGCGTATTTTAAAGCAACAAAGGAAGAACACTCTGGGTGAATAAGAGCTGGACAAATGTTGAGAGTGTTCCTTTTCAAATGATTCTGTGATGGAGCCTAATCCTATGGCATCCTCTTAACCTACAGTAATAATATGGTCATTAGTAGTACTCTCAGAATAATTTATTTATTGTGGTCGCTCATCTGAACTCACCTTCTCCCTGACCAGAGGTGCGTTGTGGCTGACAGCTGAATCAGCACCTCGCATACCCCTTCCCACGGAGCTAGGCTAAAAACAGCCAACATTTCGAACTCCGATCGCCCGCGCCGTCACCGGCCCAAGCGTTATTTTGTTTTCTTATTTTTCATTTCGGGTATCGATTCCACGTGGAAGTAAAAATCCCTTCTAGCTCCAACAAATATCAAGCTTTGCAATGTGGTGGCGTACATGTGTTACGCCAGCCTTGGGGCTGTGGGCGGGATAGCCGATGCATATACCGGACTTCGAGGGTATGGCCTAATCGGGTAATTAGGATGCTATTGTGCTCAAGTTTGATACAGCTCGATTTGGAGGGATACATGGAAGACTTGATATATAAGTAAGACAGTTCAACTGCAATCGCCTTTCACTCTCCAGCTCAAGAATTTTCTCCTTTCACATTTAGCAGTCTTCGTTTTCCAACTTTGTGCCAATACATTTGTTTTTGCTTCGAAATGGGAAAGGATATCCGAGAAGGCATCGCCATCGTGGACCTCGCGCTCTACATTCCTCTCACCATCTGCGTAGCATTTGTGCTTTTCCGCCACGGTTTTCAAAAACAACTCGGCTGGATATACCTCCTGATCTTCACATTAATTCGCATAGCCGGTGCCATTCTCGAGCTCCTCCACACCCAGAACCCATCCAACCAAACATATTTCGAATGGGCCCTCATCCTCTCTTCAGTCGGCCTTTCGCCACTTCTACTCGCCAGTCTTGGTCTTTTGAAACGAGTCATTGATTCAACATCAACACACGTACCTTCAGGGAATGCGAATGTCGTCGCTGGCGCTCTCTCGCAACGATTCCGATTGTTCGGTAGAATTTCGAAGAAAGCATCCGCAAACTCACGTCGTAGTCGCGTTATACAACTTCTGCAAATCCCAACCACCATCGCTTTAATACTCTGCATTTCAGGTGGTATGGATTCAGTATCCTCATCTTCAACACCTGCCGAGCTGAACTCTGGCGTCAAGGATACAAAGTGGGGCGTTGGGATGTTCGTTGTCATCTACATCATTCTATGCCTTCTGACCCTCTTCAGCATGTCTGAGCTCCGCAAAACGGTCGATGGAGAACGTCGTGTCTTGCTCGCAGTCCTTCTTGCGCTCCCTTTGATTGGGTCAAGGCTTCTCTGGAGTGTCCTATGCTCCTTCAAGGGGGGTAAGACCTTCAGTATTGAAAGTGGGAGTGCGACCGTGCAGATCTGTATGGCGGACGTGGAGGAGGTGTTGGTTGTATGTTTGTATGTTGTTGTTGGATTATTTGTGAAGAAGTATAATGAGCAGGAGGTGGGGAGGCAGAGGGCGGCAAAGAGTGTTTATTATCCGCAGGTCTACGCGCGGGGGCAGGACCAAGCCCACCAAGGTGCAATGGCTGCTTGGCCGCGGCCGGGGTGAGTCATAATGATGGGAGATCCTAAGGCAGATTTTCTCAGGGTAGAGTTGTGCTCCATTTGGTCATCTTTCGGTTGGTGCGTCCTCCAGGATGTTAGTTGGGAGTTGGAGAAGTTGGAATTTGTTGTTACCAAGGCCCGACCCAATGTTGGCGGGCACTCGGATGAGTGAAGGGTAGTTTATTGGTTGGCGTCCAGCGCAATTTCCCTATCAAAATGATCTGTCCTTTCTGATATTTTTGGCCACGCGCTCAATGCTCATTTTGTGCCGCTTGAAGGATTTGCAGTGTTGGAAATAGGAATGTTGGTTTTTGTTGTTCAATACGCGCTGCTGCTATTAATACACCCGTTTAAATCCTTGACAGGCCAATAATAAGGCCGAAAAATTGGGCAGGAATATGTTACAAAAGGGTATTGTAATATTCGACGACCTGAGAAGTAAAAAGAGATCTCACAACATAAATTTCAGACGTATAGCGCATTTTAGGATCGCTTGTCCGCATTTCACATTGGTACACCTGTCCTTTCACAACAAATCTGCCTCAGAACATATGGGAATAGGACTGACTGGAAGAGCATATAAATTCCAAAATGTGACGGTAACCTCTGGATTCTTTACGTGCCGTGGACTTGGACTCCTCAAAAGACTCAACAATTTGACCTTGTTATCTGCAGCAACAACGCCAAAACCTCTGCTCCGCGGGACTACTCTTACTTCGCGCATCATGACTAGGTTCTTAGCACTTCTAGCCCTGACCATCTTGCACACATCAAGTGCTGCGGAGAGCAACTCATTAAAACCCATGAGTTTTTCGACTGTCGTTTCGGGCCGGCCCTCTCGTAGGGACGTATCACCTCCGTTCGCATTTCTCAATCCGAGTCTCACATCTCACACAATCTCCGTTCCACCATCATTGGGTCCTGGTTACAACACACCTCTTTTTACACCTGGGGTGGCTGTCAACATCACGGCATCGGTTTCCGCTGCTCCTGGGACGATCCTGATCACCTCTCAGTCCAAGAGCATCAATAGCATCTCTGGCGCTACCAGCCCCTCGACATCCACTGCGTCAGCTTCAGCATCAGCATCAGCAACACCCACATCAAGACCTGCCCTGACACCTCCAAGCTGCAAAGGTGTTGACAACAAGTTCTGGCTTGCTCGAGACTTCATGGCAAGTAGCATCGCAACAGTCTGCTCTACCGTGAGTCCTGCTACTGAGCATGACCCCGATAGTGGAAGTACTCTCTTCACTTATTGGCAGCACACGGAGAATTCCACGAACTTCGGGATCGACTGGCCGAATGGAGCTAAACTTGATCAAGTAGAGTGCGAGCGCAACATGAACAGAATTATGGATGGTCAGTAAAGTCTTTCCTATTTGTGGTGCTCGTTATGAAGGCTGACTTTATTGTCAAGAATGCGATGGAAACGACCCAGGCAACCCCACGAATTGGAAACATGGAGGCAGCATCACTTACGGACAGATCACTTATGATATTGAGCCTACTTTCGAGCACAGCTATACTCCGGGGAAATGCTTCATATCTTCCAATATCCTTACAGATATCACGGTTTCTCAAAATAATACTGAAGTCGACAATTTGGTTGTATATGACAGTACAGGACTCGAGCTTTGGAACGGCGATGTTACTTTCTGGATTAAACCTGATAGTCATAGCCCGCCACAAATCATTCATGGCTATTACGAAGACATTGTAATGAGCGTGGTAGGCACACAGGACCACAATGTGATACAGTTTCAGGTCGGAAATCAGATTTGGCTCAGAGATGACACTGCGCATTGTGCCGATGTGCAAAATACTTTTGATGAAGCTCCAGACCCGGACGGCAACGTTAGTAAAGTAAATTCGTTTCTCTCAGAGCTTGTTCACTAATTTTTTTGTCGGTGTCCAGAACCACCCATTAGCTGTGTGCCATTTCGATTGTTAGCTTGGACGGGGTATTTCGGGGAAGTGTCGGGGTTCATAAACTATGCGTCACAGAGAAGTGTTTGGCTAGTTGGCAAGCCTGACTTATTGTAAACATACCCATTGAACATTTCTCTGATATTCACTTCCCCCCTGTTCATTACCTGTCTGAACAGAACGGACTCAAGAACTAGTGTGGGCCACTGAGAGCGAGGGCAGCTGCCCGTTCGGCCAATAAACACAGCTATTCGCTAAGGAAAACATACCTATAAAATTCATGTTTTAGTTAATGGCCAAGTCTCCGCTGCAAAAGGTCTGGATTTTCTCCCGACATTGCAGTTGCACCGACACATGAAAGGGGGGTAATCCTTTGACGAGAACTTAACAGATCGCACTTCGAAAGAATCGAAATCCCACCCTCTGAAAAGTTTCCAACCGGCACGCAATCACAAGCTCAACCCTCCAGATTCCGGATGTTGTAAGTTCCTTCTTGGCATGTTGATTTTTCTACACATGCGTCCCCGTCAAGGGAATGATTGTCCGGATGCATTAGTTCATAGACCTTGCTAACACGGAGCGAAGCAGGTTGAGGTCAAATGTTGTGAGATGTTGCCATCGTGTTGCTATAATCTGACCAATTTCTGAATTGATACAAATTTCTGCGTAGCACGCCATATAAGCTATAAACTGCAATATCTTGGCAGCCAAGGAGAGTTCCTGTAAGCGTAGTAGGCTACATCCAAGACAGGCGCGCTAGTTGCCAACTACCGCCAACTGGCAGATGACGCTAGTCTACAAAATTCAAGCACTCCCCTATTCCAAGGCCCACTTTCAGCCGTTGAAGCAGGGTGTACCTGTAAATCACCCGCGATTGACGCAACGCTAGAATTATAAGGTTAATCTGGTAGCTTGGCAGGCCCATGAATCTGTACCCAGCTGTCTGTAACTTGACCCTGACCTACACTTTCCGGATGATCCTGTACCCGACTGATCACTTCAACGCCTCTTTGAGCATCCATGTATACACTTCTGCATCTTAGAAGAGTCATCACAAATGGTCTCTACCGTTGGCTGCATCCGCATTACTCGCAAAGAACTCGTTGATGTCTCCACGTACACAGACTCTCTAGAAATTAAGAGGCGTTTGAAAAGTTGATTCTTATTTCTTTATACATAAGGCAATTAAAATGTTTTCAGAACATCGGAGCTCCTTTGTCATGAAAATATATACACGTGTTTGCAAATTACACCTTTGCACTGTCCATTTTGCTCCGTAGATAGTTTGAACTGGTTTGATGTAAAAGTTCCAAGAAATCACACCCCGCTTTTGTCGCCATACTAGCTGTACTTCGACCTAAATATTCAGGGAAGATCATTTAAACCCAAACCAGATTTTGTGTCAAGTCTGGGCCGGAGAGAGTATTGGAGGGCTCAGAATAAAAGGTTTTATTGGAAGATCAACAGTTAGCAACTTGCTACAATATATCACGCCATTTGCAACAGGAATTCACAAACACCAGTATGAGGATGTAGTCTTCGAAAAAGAGATAGGAGAATAAGAAGAAGTAGAGATCAGCACGGAGAGGTTTTGAGTATATAAAGACTTGAGAACGTTCGAGCATATTTTTCAGCACCAGCATCTCAAGCTTTGACATCGAGACAGATTGAGCAACTTCTTACAAACTCTCTCAAAATCCCTCTTTCTCCACCGTTCAAACCCAAGATATGGCCTACGCAAAGCTTTCCCTTGCGGCAGCTATTGTAGGGTTGGCTTCCGCTGCCCCCCAGATCTCTCTCCCACCACTGATCCCCGCGATTCCCGGTGTAACAGAGCCTTTGGGTGGCATTGTGCCACCTCTCCCTGTCCTACAGGTTCCAACGCCTCCGGTGGACAGTCCTCCGCACGCAGTCAACACTACGCTTCGTCCCAAGAAGATCGGACATTTCTGGGCAGGTGCTGGCGACAAGAACCACAAAGATTTTCTTGCCACCTATAGTCTCGACGATGACACATTTGGGGAGTTGATGAGCATTGCCGACGTTCCATCTTCTGGAAACGAACCCCATCACTCTGGTGAGTGCATAATACAACGCCTCTCTGGGTAAGTTGCATGGCTGACACATTTTGCCACAGGACCTTCCGCAGACGGAAAGTATATCTGGGGTGGTGGACTTCTGTCTCTGCTCAAGACTCAGGACACTGGATATTACTTTGACTCTTCCAACCCATACAAGCCTAAGTACCTCAAGAGTGACCGTGCACTCTTGTCTGCTATCTCAGATGATGTTGCTGCCAAGCCCGGCGGTGGCTTCTTCTACACATACATGGGATCTGCTGTGGGGACATCCCCGGGGCGCTTGGTGTACGTTCAACCCTGCCTTTACTTTCAAAATCTTACCTCATGCTTTCCGTGCTTCGGGACAAATACTAATCTCTCAATAGTGAGACTGACGAGAACTACAACATCATCCACCAATGGCCCGAGGATGTTGATGGCACTTTGAACATTCTCGGGGAACAATTCTCTCCCCATGGTCTAAACATCGACTTCGAGCGAGGTGTTATTCTCACTTCCGATTTCGTTGTACCCCTCTCTGTTCTCAAGCCCAGTCTTGGCGTTGTCGGTGCTAACACCGTCCGCGTCTGGGATCTGGCCACTCGTACCATTGTCAATACTCTCACAATCCCCAATGGTAACGGCATCCAAGACGTCAAGTTCATTCCTGGACACCCTGAGGCCGCTGCACTTGCTTCAGCTGTCGGTCTCGGTAAGTTCAAACTTTACATTCCATTTCACCTTCCCACTCTCAACAGGTCTCATTTTCCTGAGCATTACGTGGGTAACCATACTGACCCCGTTATTCAGGCCAAGTATGGATCATCTACCCCTTCCGCACCGACTCCAGCGGCAAACAAGGCACGATCGAGCGATTCTTTGACTTCGGCCCAGACGCCGCCGGCAAGGTAGCCATCTTCTCCGACATCACCAAAGACGGCAAATACGCCTACTTCACCGTCACAACCGGAAATCACGTCGTCCAGCTCGACATCTCCGACATCAGCAACCCCATTCGTCTGGATGATCCCAAAGAGGTTCACCCCACCATCGGTCCTCACTTCATCAAGATCACCCCCGACCAGAAGCACGCCGTGATCGTCGACTACTTCTTGCAAACCGGCGACATCGGCATTGTTAACACGCCTTCTGACTACAAAATCCACTATGCGGACATCAACAACGATGGAAGCCTGACTTTCAACCGTACCATTAGCTTTGCTGAGCAGTTCCCTGAGCGTATGTCTTTCCCTTCTTTCTTCACACTCCTTCGATCATTTCACTAATTCATACGCACACAGGTGGCGGTGCCAGACCTCACTCCGTCTCCATCTTCGATCTCAGCAACCCAGCAGCTCCCAAATACTTCTAAGCGACTGTAGCGAGGCCACAACCAAGAGAGAGACACGAACGAAATAGAGAAGTCGCATTTGGTATGGCTGGAAGGGGCTCGAGTTTAACATCGCAGAAGATTTATGTGTATATTTCTGCTAGGATCGTGGTACTTGCGAGCAGCACTTCTCAGTATATTTATTTCTTATGGTTTAATATACTTTAGCCAAAATCATTCACGCATTGTTTCCCACGCTTGCTGCTTTCTCTATGTGACTGGTAAATGAAATTGCAACAGTCTGAGACGGAACAAATGCAGGAGGGTTTTTGCGGCCTATGGGCTATGGCTGGGCTCCTCTGCCGCTACGCTCGTGGTTTCGGAGGAAAGAGTTTTTTTGGGGGAGGCTGAACATGTCTTTTAGACATCAATGAGATGCCTGCGACTTCTTCTCTGGCTGTAAAGTTGTGGTGAAGCGCGAGCGATGGGAGAGCTATCTAATCACAACGAGCTGAGCAATGGCGTTTTGCCAGGATGCGAATACGGAGATCTTTCAGTTTATTAATAATAACCGTGCTCCTTTTGGCGAGCTTAGTTTTGGGACGGCTTATCCGTCGGGTTGAGGAGCGGGCTGGAAATTGTGATGGGGATATTTGTTACTTGAGGGAAATTGTACCAGTGAAGAAGTCATTTAAGTGGTTGTTATATACTTTTGACATTCGAGAGAGATTTCCTGTGGATTCCGTATATTATGAACTCTCATTCGGGGTGCCCAGCGTATCACATTTCCAAACCAAAGGCATGGAATGCAACGTGGAGTGCTTGCCTTTCCCCTCCATTCTAGCCTAATTTTGTAACTTTCTATTCCTTGCCTTCTAGCACTTTTATGAATTTTCTAGCCCTCCAGCCGATTTGTGGTAATTTTTGGCGTAGGCGGAAAAGAAAATCTGCAAATAGGTCTGACTGTCCAGCTGGCCAGGGAATATGTTTCTCTTTCCACTCTATTCCACGCCAAGCAAAATTTGCTTTCTTTTTACTCCTGCTCTAAAATTTTGGAAAGATTGGAATGTTAAATCGCTGGGGGTGCTTGCCTGGTTTTTGATTGCTATGCGGATGGAATATAGATGCTTGTCTGCAATCTTTTAAGATCTCGTGGTAAAGGACAATATAATATGGTGATCAATCTGCCTGCGAAGTATAGCTAAATCATGCGTTAACAAAAGAAAACATGCGTTAACAAAAGAAAACATGCGTTAACAAAAGAAAAGAAGCGGCATAGTTATTCAAGCAAGGGGGGAAGGGGGCACCAACTTCTGAAGAATGACATTTGAATAACAAGCACGATTATAACAAAGCCGCCGTAAGCAGAATCTGATTTGTAACTTCTCTAATTCTTAATCATTTCGTTCCCTCATACGCCTTACAATTGTTCAACAAAACTACTGGGGTTCCTATCGCCATACTCCAATCTAAACTTCCTCTCAGCCGCTCGCTGCAACGCTGCAAACCTATCAGCAAGAGTCGGAAAATTGAATTGGTCCCACACGTCTCTCAACCGCCAATCCGACGCTTCCACAGGGCGTTCTCTCCGCTCCCATTGATCCCTGTAGATACCAGTCTCCGCGATAGGTTCCTCGGGATCCATGCGCTTCAGATTATCTTTCGTGCCGAGAATAGGAAGCACACTGGCGGAAGCTAGTTTTGGAGTTGTGGTAGAGGTTAGGAAATCAAGCAAGGCGGTCTTTTGCACGGGGAGAAGTTGGAAGATTCGGTAGGTTACGTCGTAGCGGTCCGGCAACAAGTAAACGGCATCCGGGTCTCCTTCTGTACGGCGATCGAACAGCACAACGCCGCCCAAGATCTGTGACTCGGCCCAGTAGCCGGCCATGTCCGCAGCACCGTTGGGGTACTGTTCGTAGTCAACATACCACGGGTGGCGGAAAAGAGTTGGGAGAGGGCCATTTGGATATTCAGCCCAGAAACTTTCGTCGAAGAAAGAGCCAACTTTGGGCGGTGCCCAGTCGGTTATATTGTCTTCTCTATGGAGGCTTGTGTCTAAGGAGAAGAGTCGTACGGCTATTTGATGAATGGCAACTGCGACAAGCTCGATCAGGCGCATCCTAGATGCCCGGGAGCCGGTGGAGGCAGCTTGGTATGCCAAGAGTAACTTGTTTGCGATACATGTTAGGTTGGGATTTTTCCCGCAGAAAAACATAGGGAGTAAGAGATGTTCTCACTTTCGACTCAAAGCGTATCATATCAGGGCGAAAGCTATCCTGAAACTCTTGCCTCTTGTCTACAACGCCCGGACAGAGTTCTTTGTGGCCGTGGATCGGATGCTCTCTATGATGGCCATTTCCAGAATCTTGCGCAACGCTGGCAAGCGGTAGACCATCAATCATTTGAGCAAACGTAACGCGCGCAATTTTGGTGGAGAATACGTTGCGGATAGCTCGCGTGAGCTCTTCGCGATGAACTTCATTTAAAGCCTCGATGGTAAGCTGCTGGAACTTGGAGGCCTCCATGCCGAAATTCATGGTCGTAGAAATGAAAGGTAGAAAAGTCGCTATAGAGTGAGACGATTCCCAAACTCTTAAGCCTCAAGGGGGCGCATAGGAATTCCGCGGTTGAAGTTGTGGAGGTAAGGGAACTCCGGGAATGCCTTCAACTTAGTTTGCCTTCAACTTAGTTGAAAGGTTCCTACCCGAGGGTTTTTTTTTGGGGGGTTGACCACCCTCACGTGAAAATATAGGTTTTCACGTGTGCTGACATAAGAAACCCCACATTTCCATGTGATTTAAGACGGCTAAAAGGTTAAATAGCTTCGGGCTTAGGCTTAGGGGCAGGCTCAGGCTCAGGCTTAGGCTTAGGGGCAGGCTCAGGCTCAGGCT
>QGMK01000478.1:0-23929 GCA_007825345.1 Lachnellula suecica
CCGGGGCTTCGGAGTTCCGCGGGGCGTAAAAGGTACTTTTAACCAGCTGTGCTGTTGTTGATGCGCCGAAGGAATGGCCTGCGAATACCATCTTGCCTGGGCGGTGCACGTCCATCTTCCCGCCGAACATGGTGAGAGGGGTAGTGGAGGTATTGAGGTTCGTGAGCGAAGAGGGATTGATGTCCAGTTTGAGCAGCGAGTCGTGTATCAACCCCATCTCCCACAATCGTATCCGCAGCTGTGCATTCCGGCCTTCTTCCACTTCCGGACTGGGAGTGTGCGAGATACGGTGGTAGTCTACGCGCTTCTTGACTTTGTCAGACCGCTTCTCATTGTCGCCGGTAACAGATGGCGGGGCGCGGATGTACGAGACGGGCGTGCTGCCGTCTCGGTGCTCTGGAGCTATGACTATCATGCCGTGTGAGGCAATGCTTCCTACGATGTGCGAGTATGCGTTTCGTGAGCCGCCGAGGCCGTGCGAGAAGAGCATTACCGGCCAGCGTTTTTCGGATGTGGGGGGTTCGAGGAGAGGGGCGTTTTTGAGGGCGGGGATTTGGATGTAGTGGAGGAGACGGGGGAAGAATCTATATCATGTTAGCTTTTTATTCTATCTGTCTAGGTGGAAGAGGGCATACGATATAGCTTCTGCCAGCATATTGCCAGCCCCAAGAAAGCGCGTATAGGCAGCCACATAGTCGCGCTGCGGACTCGGTATGAAGCTCACATTCTTGCCCTTGAATCCCGGATCGCAGGGATAGAAGACACGGTAATTTACGGTCGAGATGCTGTCGTCGGGGCTGGCGGAGGGCGCTTCGAGTTCGGAGACTGGGAGTTCGATGTCGAGAGTTCCGACAGTGTAGGGGCCCGTGTATGCTGGAAAGGCCGGCACGGGCGAGAGGCGTGAGAGATAGGAGGTCATCTCGAAGGCGTTTGAAGTGTGCGCAGTTATGTTCGGATTGTCGTAGCCAGTTGATGTTGATCTTGGAAGGGTATGAGCAAAGGTTGTGATGTGGCAACGCCGGCGCAGGATGATTCGCAGGATGATTCGCAGAATAGGGGCAAGCCGGATCGTTGACGAAGATGGATATTGATGGTTTATACAATCGCTCAGAGGAAAAAAACAATTAAAGAGAAGGAGGAAACAACAGGATAGAAAATAAAAGGAAAATACAAATACCCTCGGAGTACTTAGTCCGAGGCTTCCAGACCAGTAAGTAGTTTCATCAAGATTCAAGTCGAGCCTGATCGTGTGCCAGGGGTAAATTTATCTTACTTAGTAGCAGAGTGAGCGTCATCCGCCAAACCGCATCTGTGCAGATTGTGGCCCATGGAAAGCGCCACATAAGATATGGAAAATCCTTTCGTCATAGCTACTTTCTTATTCTTATAATAATTGCATCTCATATTCAAGGCAAGTTCTTCCCTTTGTTTTCCATCAATTGCTTCTTTGTAAACAACTTCTTTCGTCATACAAACGGTCACACGACCTTATCCCATCTATAGCGCTTCCAGCATATGCAGCCGGAGTTCCCGTCGGGCCCAACCGTACGTAGGGGAAAAACTAGCAGAAAGCGTGCCCTGCCCAGTAAAAGTTTCTTCAGCATGTAAATTTCTTCTTAGTTGCTAGGAACGTTTCCTATGCATCGGGTTTGTGTGACTCGTTTCTACTTTTCTTTGCGAGCATCTGAAGTACGAGATGCTTCAGCTTGAACCTTTTGAAAATGCGGCGAATCACGTGGGATTTTGAAGAAGCAACCAAACGGCGACGAAGGGTGAGCTTTTAGATGATGCGAATGTGCTCATTTTCGTTCTACTTATTTTATTATCTTGGTCCATATAATGGTCATGATTTCAAATGCAAACTTATTATGTCACTGATTGCTCGTGATCAAACTCCGTTTTCCCATAAGATCAGTTATACCGGCGTCGAAAAAAGTGAAAACATTATACCCTTTCTTGTCTCCTTTTCTTCGAATGATTTAGCCATGAGGCGGTTCCTATCGATTTCTCTATATATCCTTTGCTAGAAAAGAGGTCCGTCATGCCGACAATTCTAGGCCGCGCGACCCTCCTACGCGCCGCATAAAAAGGGTTTGACAAGGCTCAACTAGAGTATGGAGATGTTCAGTGCAAAGAGAACTCGGCCTCATTCCAGGAGTGTATGGTCAGCATCTCAGCATCAGCCCTATCAATTTGACATAATTTCGTGACTCACGGAGCGCAGTGCTGAAGGACAGATCTCGCTAAGCCTCCCACCCCCTATATACCATCAACATCGAACCAACACATCACGCCCCCAGGCACAAACCTTCACAACTCTGCAATGTCGAAGTCGAGGAGTAATACTGGTAGGCTATTGGAAATAGAACATGTTCTTTTCTGGATTGGCCTCTCCGCAGTGTTGATTTCCGTGATTGCATTTCGTCCACTGAGCACGACAACGACCGATGAGCTTAAGCTTGGGGAATACGGAAATAGTAAGTAGCCGCTCCTTGTGCCTGAGAGCAGTGACTGACCATTATGTGTTGGATACAGTTGTTGGGATAGAGCTTGGTAATACCTTTTCCCGCGTCGTCACAGAAACGACGCTTTCGAGCTCATCCCCGATGAGAAGGGTCGCAACGTGACTCCATCAGTTGTCGCGTTCACAGAATACGGTTCAATTGTTGGATATAATGCTTTAGAGCAGGCGGCCTGTAATGCTAAGAACACAATACATGACGTTAGGTAGGTTTGATCGCATTTCACTACATCTCCAGCCTCAACACTCACACTTCAATCCAGGCAATTACTAGGGCGAAGGATTACCAATCGCGGGATAAGAGACTATATTGAAACACTCAATTATAATGTTGTTCTCAAAGACGGAAAGCTCGCCATCGAAACCCAGTTTCAAGGATCGACAAAATTTCACACCCCCACAGAAATAGCCGCTCACATCCCGGGAAATTTAAAAACAAATGCAGAGACTTATCTACAGACACCTATTACACATGCTGTGATAACCGTTCCGGCAGATTTCAACGACGATCAAAGGCAAGCAGTCAAGGACGCAGCGGCAATCGCAGGCATCATGGCCCTCCGCCTGGTTGACGAGCCAACGTCTACTTGTATAGGCTATGGAATCGACTGCAAACAAATCAACGATAACAATGAACGATCTCCATCTTATCTATAATGTTGCAGCACAGAGCTCGGAGGTGACGGTCTTATCTGTCGATCATTGCGTTATCGAAATATTTTCCAGCCTGAGCGACGGCCAGCTTGGCGGAGAAGACTTCGACATATTCTCCGGATCGAGAACTGATCCCAAAGTACTCGAGGAATATAGGAAAGTCGGGGAAAAGTCCGAAGTGGCTTTGTCAACAGATATGGATCCCGTGTTTGTGACCGGAGGCGACACTCAAGACTTACCCCCATCCTCGCAGCTGCCGTTACAAGACATGAAGAACCCTGCCTGGCGAAGATCACTCGACCTCATCAAGCGCGCTATCAAAGAAGCAAAGCTTAACAGTACCCAAATGAACGGTGTGGTTCTAACCGGTGACCCCCGCCACGTCGCACATCTCCAACCGTTCCTAGAGCAATACTTTCAGGGCAAGCGATTCTACGACGGGCTCAATTCAGACATAGCCATTGTACGGGGCGCCGCTATTCAGGCCCATATCTTATCATTCGACGATCGGGCTGACGAGCAACCAGGCTGGTTTGGCGTCCTTGAACTATCCCTTGGCGTTGAGACCAGCGGGGGCATCATCTCAAAAGTCATCCCGAGAAACACAATGACTCCAAACCGCAAGTCACGACTCTTCACAACCGCTAGCGACTACCAGACCAAAGCGGTATTCAACATATATGAGGGCGAACGACCTGTGGCTAGCCAGAACAGACTGCTGGGAACGCTGGAGCATGATTGGATCCCTCTGGCACCAAAAGGCGTGCCGGAAATCCAATTGTCGTTCGAGATGGACTGTAACAATGAATTCCTGACAGTTGTAGCAATATCGAGGCGAAGCTGGTTATCAACCGGAGAACCTTTTCATATACCCATGAGCTGTTGGATCAGACTGCTCAAGATGTAGCGGTTCACTACGAGGAGGATATGGAAGCTATGGAAGCAGCACTTTTGCAAAGAAATAGTGAAAGAAATCCTGGGGCTGGAGTTGTTCCTGGAACCGATGAGTACGGCGGCTGGATTGATCAGTGGTAAGGTAGGAAGGACCGAGGGAGGTGGTGTGGTGGTGGAAGGAAGAGCGGCTGCCTCTTCTTCGGCGACCCCGCCAAATTTCATTTCCAATCCCAACAACCTCAAACCTGCTCAGCAACCCACTCTGGTAAAGCGTCGGCAATCATGCGAGGCATTAATTTGCTCCTGGCTTCGGCATGCTTTTTGGCACCAGTGATGGCACAGACAAAGCTGAGAATCAGTACGTTGCACCCCATCGCATCTATGATCCTTCTTAGAAATCAACATTAATCGAAGTCCTTCTAGTGCCACTCGGCGACAGCATAACAGAAATCACCTGCTGGCGAACCATCTTATGGGACCACCTCACAACCGCAGGCGTAGCGGATAAGATCCAATTTGTCGGCACCATGACCGACAACACCCAAGCCTGCATCGGAACCAGCACCTGGGACCACCACCACGAAGGCCACTCCGGCTACCTAGCCATCGATGTCGCCAGCACGTATCTTGAAGGCTGGCTCGCGGCAGCAAGACCAGACGTCGTGATGTTCATGCTGGGCACAAATGACGTTGCGAATGGCCATAACACTTCTGAAATTCTGGCTGCATACACCACGATGGTACAGCAGATGCGTGCCAGCAATCCGAAGATGCAGATCATTGTAAGCTCTCCTAGCTTAAATGGACTTAATGTTTTTCTGACCTCGTGTTCGAAGATCGATCTCATCATTCCCCTTCCGTTGAGAAGCGTAGAGGTTATGAATTTGAACGCCGCGATTCCAGCATGGGCTCAGTCACAAAACTCTACCACTTCTCCGATCTTCATCGCGGATTGTTTTACCGGCTTTCCAGCTTCAGATTTGAGAGATGGGGTACATCCGAATGATGGCGGCGATCAGATTATTGCGTCTCGGCTGTATCCAATCGTGCTTCCGATCATCAACCAAAGCATGACCTCGAACTCGAAGGTTGGTCTTGTAGATTGAAATCGAGTTGAATTGAAGCTGACCGTTGGAGTTAGGGACTTGTGGGGAATCTTCTAGGCGGACTGTTGAGCCTTCTTGGTCTTTCTTAGGGGTGGTGCTCATAATCCTCCACTATTTACTATTTTTGACAGTAGCGGGAGCTGGGCGAGGTCTTCCTCCATCACCGTTCCGGCGAGGTTTTTCCTTTTACCATTAATGTAATGCAGAACCATGGAATTATTAGGTCGAAGATGGGTATAATTAGATTTATCTGCTCATCTCACGGGTAGGAACCGGCACCCGAAGCTTTGGTAGAATATGAATTAGGAATCATACACACTCGTCGATGCTTCCATGAACTCATCAACGTGATGACCTCGAGCCTAAGCTCTCCTATATCTCCTTCGCCCTCGCCACATAAAAAGGAACTTCACTCCCACCCCAAGGCCAGCCTTCCCTTCCTTCAAATCGAAATTTAGTTGAGACTAAACTGATCACCTTTGCTAGGGACTGGTAGACAACTTTCTTAGCGGACTTTTGAACCTTATTGGGCCTTTTCAAAGATGAGGGAAATATGTAACACGTTTTGGGGGGCGGGGGAGTGGGGGGGAGCGCAATAGATTGTGGAGGTTGTTATATTGTAACAGAAACGTCGTATATAGGAAGTGGTAGAAGCCCCTTATATGGAATGTGTAAATAAGTTGGATGTCTAGTATTTTGAAACACGCCATAATGGTAGCGGAGGAAGACTCAGCGCTCACAGATTATCAATAGCCACTATGCACCAGTGAGTGACAGAATTCGCGACGCACCCCTGTAAATTTAGCGAAAATATACCAAAAGTCACCTGCTTTCAGAAATTGGCAATTTGTCTTCTTTTTATAAATCTTTATCAAACTGGAATACGTGACATAAAAAAATAATATGTTTTTTCCTTATTAAAGTTTGTGCCGAAATGCTTATTAAATGTTGATTTATTTTACTCGGAAATAATCCCTACCCAAATTAACAAAATCTTTTTTAGTAATTTTTTGAAAGCTTTAAATTCATTTATTTGTTGCTTTTGAAACAAAAATTTCTAATCAAATGTAATATGGTTTTGAAATATAACTATGATTAATATTGGATAGGCGTATAATACAAATATAAAAAGTTATAAAATAGAAAAAAAGCCATATTTTTGGTGTGTTTTCGGCTAATTTCAGGGGGTGCGTCACGAATTCTGTCACCCACTGGTGATGCAGTTCTTGCCCATCGGTTCAAAGATCGTACGAACGAGTTGAAACAATGAGTTTTGAAACGCTGCAGGAGCTGCACTGTAACGTCAGAAGCGCCCAACAGGGCCCTGTTGGTGGCTGAGCAAGCGGCCAACCGCCAGGGTTGAGCGGTTAATCGTGACGATGACTGCCTACAACCTCTTATCGTCTGCCCGTTGACATACCGAAGAGAATAAATGCGCATCACCATTACTTGAGCTACAGAGCTATTATAACTTCTGTACGCTTAAAGCATGTCGTCTGACCAGGAGCGCAACCTTCGGAGGCTGGCGAAGCGGTATCGAATATCCTTCAAAACGCCACTTGCCTCAGAACAATGGCCGGCTGTGCATAAAAATCACTTCGAGAGAGTCCAAAAGATCGGTAGTCAGAGATTTGACAGCTACTGCGCCAATATTGACATCCGATCAATTGACGAGCCTTGGAAAGAGCGTACCAAGTTCCGCGCAGAATGGCTCGCAAAACGAGCCAGCAAATTGGTCACCCAGCAGCGAAATGAAGCCGGCTAGAGATATGGCCTAGAGAATGACGTGTTGAGAAGATTCAGCGTCGAAGTTGCTTAGTAGATACCCTTTAACCCCTAAATGATGCTTCTGATACGAATATGCCTAGCCCGAAATGCCGCGCCAGGCTTTGGCGTTCGGAAATCGAAGCCTCTTTACAAAATATTGATGATGCAGCCCTGCATCTAAATGCGAGAAGGCAGAACCGCAAACCTTGTACCTGTCCTCCAGCAGACCGGCCCCAAGATTTGTAAGCCAACTTCTGCCACAATACTAATGAGAAACACAGCTTATCGACCTACAGATGTGAGATCGGAACAAACCCTTTATTTGACGATCGTACTCAGGAAGTTATCATCCACGATCCCCTTCTTAAGTCACAGCTCCCAAAGCAAGAGCCGGATCGAATATACGGCTTACAAGCTACTAATAATTTCGAGAGGATATTATCGTCTCCGAGCATCCAGGGGGATTCGGAAGACAACAGCCCTTGTTTGAGAGACGTCCTTCGGAGTTCACCATTCAAAGATGGAATCGAGCGGATTCGAGCCGCTGCTCTTCCCATTTCTAATTCTCGAAGCCAAGTCCGAGAAGAGCGCGTGTGGTTTCGACGACATACAGACACAGACAGCATTTCCCATTCTAGCGTTAATCAAACTACAACAAGACTTGCAAGGCCAGATTGCGGGTATGGATTCAGGGGCTGCTCCTCTGGTATGGTTTTTGGCTAACCGAGGTGATGCCTGGAGGGTATATGGCTGTTGCATGTCTGAGGGGGAGACCATCGGTTATGTAAGTTGGTCATTTTCCTAGATCTGTTTGCGTCGAAGCAATCATAGCAAGTCATATCAGAGCTCAATTTAGCTTTTATGGGCGGCTAATGGCATGAAAGGATATTTTTCAGTTGTGGGATGGCTCGATAATGTCAAACGAGGGATCACTTCAACTACTTCTCATCGTTGACTACATCTTCGATTGGGCCAGAGATATATATCGCCCTGCCATATTGCGACAGTTCAAAGCTCTGATCACGGGCGACAACTACGATCAAGTCAGTCTAGGAGATGATAGTGATATCTTCTCCATGCGGAGAAACATATCCGGCTGGATTCAGGCACCTCCAAGTACTATTGGTGATTTTGAGTTCCACCATCAGGGAGCGGAGACAGCCGTTGTGATTGATCAGCAGGAATTATTGCCCATGCAGATTCCCAACACGAAGCTGGGGACCTTGCGCTCTGCCTCAATTGTACACTACCGTGCAATCGGCCTCTGTATCACGGAGGACAATGTTACGGACACTTTACCACAAAGAGCGACTCGTCAATTCGCTCACCCAGGGAACAAAGAGCCTCGAGACAAATTCCGTCAGGCTGCCAGAGATTTGATAAACTTCATAGCTCGCTGGGATGAACTACTTCTTATTACCGAAGAAGATCTTGACACCATGGAAGAAAATTGGACCGGATATGTCAAGAACACTAGGGAGCCTTCGGCATTATACTCTGTTTCGGAATTCTACACGGTTGTCGAGATGAGATCCTATATAGACCATAAATGGCAAGTTATACGGGAGTTGGCGTATTTAGCAGTTTCTGAAGCAGCATTCAATGTTCTGATTGAACATGCAAATTTTAAAGTCAAAAATCCTGCGGTTACAGCAGTTCGCGATGCTGCTAGGCCATGTAGCGGTAAGACTTTCACAGAAGCTATGAGATGCTTGAAATCTGGCTCGACATCTCGACTTCTAGAGGCAGCAATATCGTGTACGTCAATAGCTTTGTACTGCATTCCAGAGCGAAAGCGAAAGGATTATGTCCCCCCTACTCAGAAACTGGGATTTGGGAAGCTCGAAGGGCGATTGCCCGATTATGTTCAAAATTTCCGTACGTGGGACGGAAAGGAGAAAGTAAAAGCACAAGGGGCCACCTCCAGGCGCAGAAAAAAGGGTTACAACCAGCCTTTGGCCGGTTCTGAGCAAGAGCCCGGGCTTGATGAACCCGCTTCATCATTCTTACGCGCCTCGGAAAAGTAGACTCTTGTTTCAAACCACAACATCCATGATCCGAACGTATGCGAAAGATGCAGCCTAGGATACGACACTGCTGAGAATGAGTATGTCTTGCAATCTCCGAATGAAGATGCATTCTCGGCCTATGGAATGGGTATTGTTATTGCTTGCAATGACGATTATAAAATATCTCAACATGATATTTGTCTTTTTGTTGTGGAGAATATTCTTGAAATCTCGGGAGACGCTGCACTTCCTGAGATCGCCGAAGATCTCTTACAGCGAGGATCTTTCCACCATACCATTCGGAACCCAATACGTCATAAGAGCCAACGCAGCCATTACACTAGCTTTTGGAATTTACCTTTGTCGTACCTACCCGGTGCGAGGAAAGGATACAAAGACGTTTTAGCGTGGGTGGAGGAATTGAATGGAGCTAAACCCCAAATACGAGAACCATCTACTTCCGAAAAAGACTGTTGGAACCGAGTCCAAAGCCTATGGTGACTTTTAGGCAAAGGAAAGACCCCAGAACAAGCTGAAAGCGTAATAGAACGGTATGAAGAGCAACTCCGGGCGGCCCCGGGCCACACTGGAGGTTCGTTTTACCTTGATACCTTTTGCAGCAGAATCGAGGATCAAGAACGTAAAGAACAATGGAGAATTTGGGAAGCGAACAATGATGATCCGTCACGCAGTTACAGCTATCCATCCATAACAGACGAGGTGTATGGCCCAGGAGTGTACTCTAACCGTAAGGATCGTTGATCTATGATTTTTGTTATTTTCAATCGGATATTGTCATATTAATGAATTTGTTTTCGGAAGCCTTGATATTGTGCTCGCGAAGACATTGAATTCCGGAACGATAGTAGTTATCTGGGTACACAGCACACATATCTTGTGACTTGCATAAACTTTGTCCCAAGGCGTCAACTAGTTCTTTTAGCCCTTACAACATAAAGAGGATCTTCACTTCCACCCCAAAAGCTAGCCTTTCCCTCCTTCAACACCACCTCCTCCACATCCTCCCAACCCCCACTGGCCCAAAAATACCCACCAACCCACCTCCTCCTCTCTCCATCATTCATCCCCATCCATGGCCCAATAACCTTCGTCGGAAAACAGCGATTGCTAAACGCCATGTGCGCCGTCCCACCAGGCTTCAATACCCTCCTCATTTCCCCAAACACCTGAACTGGCTTCGCCAGGTAATCGACACTGACATTGCAAATCACCGTATCCATACTCTCACTCTCCACCTCTTTCATCAACGGCTCAACGTTCAGATCCTTGACGTGAAACCTCGTTAAATGTGGATTCCGCTCCAGCTCAGCGGCGTTCATCCCGATGCCTACAATAATGCTCGGCTTCAGGCTAGCAGGTAAGTGTGAGACCCAGCTTGAACACACGTCTAGCACGCTGTGGTTTGGTTTGATGATCGAGCTGTAATAGGATTTCAGTGCGAAGATGGCGCCGTCGTCGATGTGCTGCACGAAGCGCGGCTGGGAGTACCATTCTGTGTCGGGGCTTTCGTCTTGGCGGATGAAATCTGAGGGTTTGTAGGAGAGGGTGGCGGGGTAGAGAGAGCGTGGGAGCCGGGGTGATTTTGGGAGTTGGTGGGGGCGGGGAGGGGTTCATGGTCGACTTGAAGCGGTGGAGTGTGGAAGATACCGCGAAGTGGGTTGGAATGGCGGAAGGTGACAGTCTTCGATACAAGACACTCATCCCAGGCTTAAGATGTTTCTGTGAGGTTCTTTGGGAATATTGTTTATTCGTCGGATGTTGGTATTCGGTTGAATAGATGCAAGGGTGCGAGTCTACACGTCATTGAAGCTCGCGCTAAAGTCGGGGTCCTCCCTTCCCCTTTATTACTATGTCAACGAACTCCTCTCGCGCAGCATCTCGTATGTTTTCTCCAATGGTGTTTAGCGGTAGTATATTCTCAGGGGTTCGCTTGCCTCAGGGGCTTGATCCGAACGCTCAAAATAGAATTAGCTTGTACTCCATCGTCGACCAGCCAGCCGCCAAATCAGCTGGTTATCAAAATACATAGTTGAAAAGTCTTTGATGTTCTAATATCCAGCGATTCGAAATGATAACTATATTTTTATATGCATAGATATTTTTCGTACAATTGTTGGTGTTTTATCAAGAAATCTGCCTTGGCGAACGCCAACGACGTCATTGATCCTGCGTGTCTCGTAGCTCGTCACGTGATCAAAAGGGGCACCAACCAAGTTTGCTGTTGCACTTGCGCAGACACGAACCCAAACTACTACTGTCAAGTACGACGGCAATCTCAACTGCTCATTTCAGAACGTTTCTTCTCCCAGGAAAAGGCAAGCAGGCCTTCTAGACATAGGAACACATGATCTGTTGGCTGATCCCGTCAACCTCTCTCCAAGATGGGCCATCAAACAGTCCTTAGCATCATGAGGGATGCGAAAGATGTGTTTACAAGCACCAAACCATCGGTAAAGTTACTGCAATTCGTACTTTCAGCAATCTCAACTGACGTTACTCAGCCTAAAGGGTCCTCTTCTCTGGCAGCTGTCGTGTCGGCTTTCGTACCAACATGGGTAGGTTTCTATGGTTCTTGCCTCGACGTCTAGCTAATGTCTCACAGTTTACCGCCATAATTTTTGTTATCATTTTTGTGCTTGTTCGGCGTCATTTTCCCAAGATATATGCTCCCCGCACTTTGGGCATCATATTGGAGAAGTCAGCCTCGCCGACAGACCGCACGAGTCGTCTCAAATCATTTGCTAATTCTTTCCCAGACACCGCACGCCCACTCAAAGCCCAGGATATTTTGACTGGGTGCGCACAATGTACAAAGTGCCCGACAAGTTCCTTCTGTATCACGAGGGTCTAGACACGTATCTATACCTCCGCTTCCTGCGCACCATTATCTTCATTTGTGTCGTTGGTAGCGTTCTCACCTGGCCGACCTTGATGCCCGTAAACGCTGCCGGTGGGTCATCCACGGGGCTGGACAAAATTGGCATCGGCAACGTGGATGAGAAGAGGTACCTTTACGCACATGCCACTCTGGCTTGGGTGTTCCTTCTCTTTGTCATGTTTACCGTCGGACGAGAGAGGCTTTGGCTGATCGGACTGCGTCAAGCATGGGCTACTTCGAAGAAGAATGCATCGAAGCTGTCATCTAGGACGGTTCTGTTCTTATCTTGCCCTTCGGAAGCGCTCCAGAAAAGCAACATGAGCCACTTCTTCGGCAAAAGTGCTGTCAATATCTGGCCAGTGACTGACGTTGCGTCTTTGGAAGCTTTGGTGGAGGAGCGTGACTCCGCTATAGCCGAGCTTGAAGAATCGGAGGTATCACTAATTCAGCGTGCTTTCAAAGAAGCGCACAAGAATAACCAATCGAGAAACTCGGACGAGCCATCCTACGAAAACCTCTCGTCATCAGCTAAGAAAGCAATCAGGCCAAAGCAAAGATCAAGCTACAATCCCACTAGTGAGAAGGTTGATGCCATCCACTCCATTCGTGAGGTCATCAAGGAGAAACAGTCGTCCATTGAAGAGACTAGAAAACAACACGAGGAAGCAGAAAAGCAGGAGCCGGCAGCCGTGATCGTAGAATTCAAAACGATTTTCGATGCCCAACAAGCTTTTGCGCAGGTCCCTTCTCCTGATCTACTGGCCTTATCTCCACGGTACCTTGGAGTATCGCCGAAAGATATCTTGTGGGAAAACCTCACAAAACCACCTGCGAAAAGAATCAGCCAGGATGGCATGGCCTCAGCTATTATAGTTCTTTTGATTATTTTCTGGTCAATACCCAGCGGGTTTGTCGGTATCATCTCTAATGTCAACTATCTGGCTGAGAACATTGACTGGCTTTCATGGCTAAAGAATCTTCCTGATCTGGTCCTTGATGTGCTGTCGGGCTTGGTTCCTCCCCTACTCACGAGTCTGCTCAGTAAATATGTGGCCAATATTCTCAGATGTAAGCTTTCTTCTGGGGTCCTGCCTCCCCTCTTTAGTGGCTTCTACTCACAACGGCATAGATATCTTGAAAACCCTCGGCAACAGTCCCACGAAGGCCACCAACGAACTAAGGGTCCAAAAGTGGTTCTACATCTTTCAAGTTACACAGGTGTTCTTGGTCACAGCTGTATTTTCCAGCGGATCTTCAGTGTTCCCAGAGTTGATGGACAGGGCCAGGAATCCCATTTCTATTCCAAAGCTGCTTGCGAAGCAGCTTCCATCATCCTCCAACTACTACCTCAATTATTTCATAGTTCAGGGAATAACCTCATCTGCGGATAACTTGCTCAATTGGTCGGACTTGCTGCAGTACCTCGCTTTTGGTTGGGCTTTCGATAAAACCCCGCGTCAGAAGTATGATCGCTATACGAGTACCAAAGGCATCGCTTGGGGCAAGGTCTTTCCAAAGGTATGCTATCAGTTTCATATGATTTCTAAATTATTTACTGGAAAAACGCCGCTAATATATTTGTTCTAATTAACAGTTTGCCAATTTTACAATTATCGGTAATTGCCCTTGCGTCTCTCGATCGTAAAATTATCATACTGACAAAAAGTCTAGCAATTTCCTACTCATGTATCTCGCCATTAGTTCTTGGATTCGCTGCCGTCGGCATCGGTCTCTACTATTTCTCCTACCGTTACAACTTACTCTTCGTCATAAAGCCCAAGATCGACACCGAAGGGCAAGCCTACACTCTTGCACTACAGCACCTACTTACGGGAGTTTACATCTCCGAGCTCGCCCTCATCGGGATATTTGGGCTTCAGAATGCCACAGGACCCGCGATTATGATGGGTGTCCTGACCCTCCTCACCATCTTGTACCACTACGTAACGAATCAGTATCTCGCACCTCTGGAAAAAGGCCTCCTACCTACCGAACTTGCTCAAGACTACGAGAATGGCGGAGGCGAATCAACAGCCCTCCTCAGCTCCGCAGAAGAAGGTCATGCAGATGACTCGCCATCAAACATCCAACGCCTAGGCCAGCAAGCACACGTCCCACAACAAGTCGTCGGCCCCCTCTCACACTTCTTCGAGCCCCACATCTTTGCCACGCACACAGCCGTACGCAAATGGCTTCAAGAGGATGAGGATGCTTACCAAGATCTGGACGTGGAAGATGATGAGTATAAGAGCGAAGAAAAACTGAAGAACGCTTACGTTAACCCGGCATTAACATCCTCGACGCCGGTAATCTGGCTGCCGAGGGATAGTATTGGGGCGAGCGGGAATGAGATGCGCGAGAATGAGGAGGCGGGGTTCAAGGTATCTGATAAGACTGCGTGGGTAGATGAGGAGAATGGGAAGGTTTATTGGGATGAGGAAAATATTGACGAGGTACCAATTTGAAAGATGGGTTGAACGCGAAATCTTAGCGTAAAGGCAGCCTTCGATATTCAAGATTATATCACACATGAGGTTTATGCAGACCAAAATTTATCAACCAGACATTCGTGATCCTCCCACCATTACTCCTTGAACTTGATTGACAAATGGGATGTAACACGGAGTCCAAGCTCATATAAGGTCAGGTCAAGACGCAACGTATTGTTCATCCAACCCCAAGGTCTCTCATAAACCACCTCCTCAAGTTGGCAGAGGACGGGTATCTTCATAGCCGTGCGGTATTGTAGTACCACCTCTTCCACCCTTGTCGTATCAGGAACGTTGAGTATGCAAGTATCACGATCGTCACAAAATATATGAAGTTCGATAGGATGGAGGCTCTTTTGCAAATCGTACTGCCTTCTCATTTTGACATAAGCTTTTTGCTTTTCCGCGGTAGTGATTGTTCCCAGTCCGATAGCGGGTATCTTGAGCTTGGAATACTCAGGGTACCAAGGTACGGGAGGGGTGACCGGAAACATGCCTTTAGGAAAGTCCCAACGCCCATTTCCCAACCCTTTTATTGTTGCATCCCAGACCCAAAAGATTTCTTCGCTGTAGTAAACACATGAACTTTCTAAGACCTCTCTCTGTTTTTCGACTGCTTCGCTATACACTAGATTCTGACCGAGGAATTCCAATTCTTCGTCAATGGGAATGACTCGATCCATTATAACCAAATCGGTGGAGTCTTTGGGGTAATGAGAGCTATCAACCACCATGATAGTCCTTATAGCATCCAAACATTTGAGGAGGTTAAGAAGCTCCCAGTGCTTTTCCTCGGCGCCACACCGACGATCGCGAACCGCCATCTTTTCCACCTTCATGAGATCCGGGCCTAGGCGTTGTGGGCGAAAAGTAGCATCGCCATCCATCGCGTCCTCCCCATAAGCATCCGGATTTGTAGTTATCCAATCCACATATAGCGTGTCATTCACAAAATCGAACCAAGTGTAGGCGTAAGAAGTAGGACTGAAAGCCCGCGTGTAAACCTTCATAGCGGCATTGCGCGACTCTCGGCAAATATATAACGCTGATACGGTGGATTTTGAATGAAAAGTATACCTCTCGGGTGGCGGCCTGCGGTTTCCGAACTCGGGGCTGTCATATATGAAGTCGTCGTTGTCAACGGTCTTGTCGGACCAAATGCGAGCGGCGTATCTGGGGACCTGGAGGGTAGCTCTGAGAAAAACGATCCGTGGCTCGAAAGTTGCTTTCCATATTGACTCCCGGATTTCGGAAGGAAGCTGGGGGAACAGATGAAATTGACGGTGTCTACTTGACGAGTCGTCTTTCATCTTCGCTTGTTGCCTTGCGGTGGTAGCCGCCTAGGCTTGCAAATCGAGAGAGCTGTCGTCTCGCGCGATGGATGCGAGAAAATATTCTTACATAATCAAGTCAAAAGATGCCGCTGATCATTTCTTTGAATATACCAATCGATACTGAATGAGAAAGATCTAATTTCTGTTCGATGCGTGAGAAAAAAGGAGTGTCTGGGACAAGAAGAAATGTCATTGAAACGTGAATATATCACGTGATACGCCTGAAGTTTATTGTGATTACTATCGATTTCAGATCAAGGAAAGCCGGAGAAACGCACTGTGACTATGTTCTCGTAAGTGTATTATGCTCACACTATTGGCAAAGTAGTGTTTGCTGTCATGGACGTAAATGAATCCACAAGAACAAACTATGGCGTTGACCGATCCCGCCAGAACAGTCTATCAGATATCGCATCTGAATTGCACCTCTGTTGTAACTTATTTATAGCTACAAGCTATCAAATCCATAGAACGACATCTGGTAGATGTAAGATCCAACTACTCAACTTTCAATAGTTTTCAGAACTCTTGTTGATCCAGATCTCGTGATATCTACTATGTCGTTATATATCCTGTCTCAAATTCCAACTTTCAAGTCCTCAGCTTGAGCTTCATAGTTGATGTTCTACATTAATGTTAGCTTTCACACGAACAACATCTCTCACAGTGGGAGAGATATGTGGAAAGGGATAATGGAATATCTACCATGCTATGCCCAACCAATCAACTGAAAGTTTATAAATGATACCATTTTGATCTCGCAGAACTTTTGCAGCGTTCCTCTAAGCTGGTGCGCTAAGAAGCCATTTTTCTAGCGGTGCTGAGGAGAAATCGCGAAGTGCATCCGGGTCGGACGTTTATACTTATTATTGACAGGAAAGATCCTGGTATTGACTTCGAAACTTCCTTCCTCGAGAAATTAAGCAATTAAAACCTGGCATATTGGCATCGGCCAAATTCAACTCTCTCAAACCGTGAGCTGTTGTAACGTGACAATATCCAAGTATAAATATATTGCCCTCCCGGGTTGCCAGCTAAAACTGGCAGTGTAATCGGGCACGGAATAGGTATATTTCTGTGACCAAGGCATAGCATTATTATCTTCCCTCTCGGCCAAGGTTTTGGCAATCAGTGCTCTCCCAACGATGTCGAAGCCTCCTTCCCGTTGACGAAGTACAGCTGCTACGTCGCATCCAAGAGACTGACATATGAAGTCACCTGGTAAGACATTCGAAGGTGCATACCCTGTCAAGTCATTATCCAGAAGGATCGGCACACACTTTTCAGAAGCAGGTGGACTTTGTTCCGGAATCCTCTTCCCTGGTATAATTCTAGAGAGATTCGACAAGAGGGTTTCTTGAGATGCTTCAGACGCTGCCAAAGTTCAATGAATGTAAATATGTTGAAAGGGGCCGTACTCACCTTGCACAGCAAATGATGTTTGACTACTAGTGGGAACTATTTTATACATGTCTCCAAGCACGTGGCTTCTTGTGCGGGAACAATGAGGAAAATCTGGTGGCTCACTGCATAGAGACTTGAATAGTTCATTGGAACCGAATGCAATGCCGACTCTATCGATTGTTCCACCAATGAGCCCAAATACATGAGTCAAATTGTTGCCAAAATCGACTTGTCTTGAGAAATATTCTTCGGCGCCTGACTCGATTTCTTCAGGTCGGTTCAGGGATTGCTGTAACACTTGGCTGAAGCGAATGACATGCTGACTTGGGCCTCTCCTTGATCGTTTGGTCGCTTCGTAAAATTTGATGGTATCTGAATATACCTCAAAAAGCGACCTCGAGTAATCAATCTTCAGCAAGTCTGGATCGCTCTCGTTGGTATTTTGACAATCTTGTGCAAGTCCCACCAAGGCATATATTTTATCTTTTGGGTCGTGACAGTTGCATGCTTGACAACTCTCTATCCAATCTGCAAGACCATTTCGTTTTGCGGACCTTCGATGCGAATCTAGCACAAATGCTTGGCACTTTCGAAGGCCATTGATTTCTATAGCAAAGCGGGGGTGATTGGCCAGCTCGTTTTGCATATCGGGGCCTTGGAGAATATCTCGAAGTTCCTGAAAACATTCCCAGTTTGCGATTGCCTTGCCAAATAAGACGTGGATTTTTGAAGCTAGCCCAATCTCCTGGACAATCCACATTCTACGCCAATATGCCAGGTCTGTCAGCAATCCTAGAAAGCCGCTAATGGAGGCTCCGGATGTCAAGTTTTGTACAAGTGTTGAGCCATTATTAGGAGACAGAGTCAGCTCTCTGATGTCAGAAAGTGCGTTGTATATGTCTTGTCCTTCAACCCAGATTTCTTCTCCTCGTGCAGTAGTGGCCCGTGTCTTTTGCTCAACCCAACCTAGCCAGACGAAAACCTCCTCCGCCATTTTGTAGATGTTTCCCATAAATCTGACTTGGTGGTTCCTTTCAGTAACGTTTTGTTGGTCGATACACAAAGCGTCGATCCAGATCCATACAGGTCCTGTTTCCATCCAAGTTGATTCCGAATCTAGCGACCGAAGAGATGATCGTGAGCGATTAGAGGAATCGGATTTTGGGCTAGATCCGTGGAAACCCATCCAACGAAGGTGCCAGAGTGCCTGCCACAAGTTTCTTCTAATATTGATTTTCCTACCATTCAGAAAAATGTGTCTCATCTTTGGGCTTCCCCACGCATAGGACAAGGCTCGATACGGTGGAGCATCTGATAGTGTGAAGTGTTCCATCCGACACCAAGGAACGAAGTCGACATCGTCCCATCTATCACAGAGTGGATCTTCGATCCTCAATAGTCGAATGCTGTCAGGTCTTTCGAGCGGAGCATACTGATATGCGGTCGACCGGAAATCAGTTTTGCTGGGTGGCATTATTGATGGCGTACCAGCGCAAGTTTCTGGTACTAGCCACGGCGACACACGTTTGCAGAGTCTATCTTGTGGAAAACGTTACAGGAGACTTGAAGAAAGAACTGTGTATTTAGGGCTGGATGATGATCTTGCACAGCCCCCGTGAATGCCTGTGGCGGCGGAGGGTGTGCTGTGCCACAGCCATGGCGGCGCTGCGCCACTTAACTTTTCAAGTCATGCACAGCATGGCACGCCGACATTTAGAACACCAACAAATTCGTGAAGAAGGAACAATTCGGACAATGAACATGTTGACTCGAGAATAAGACCATTTGAATGTTCCATATCAGGTGGAACTTTTGCATGGTCTAATTTGCGGTTTAATGTAGTAACTTTACCTCCTAGAATATCAGCGACACACGGCTAGGCTGAATATCATGCGGTTACTGCTGCTATTGTTTTGACATCTAAGCTCCCTTGAAAATACGCTCACTTTGAATTGTCAGGCAGGCTCTGATGGCTGTCAATGCACGTGGTGAGCGAAACACCTTCCCAGTTCTTGATTGAAATACACTCTGCCTCCAAGAAACTATGAATAAATCCGACTGAGTAACAACCCAGTATGAGTTTTCCTGGCAATTCTTTTCCTTCGAACTTTCCAGAATCAGTCAATGCTCCACGATAAAGGTAGCTGTTTTGGCGAGGTCTCCGTGACGATCATCGGTAATTTGGGTGGTGTCATACATGTCGTTAATCCTCATGGATTTGTACTCCCCTATCTCGGATGGAACAAAAGGCCTCTTCTCCGGTATTGTCGTGGAACCCCAGGGACTTGGGACTATCTCGATAACCTTGATATTAAAAGGCAGTACCTCATGTCTAAGACTCTGGGAAAAAGAAGATATAGCCGAACTCGCAGCGGCATAAGCACTGGCATTTGGGGTAGCCATACCGCAACTCGCGTGGGAATCGATAAATGCAATTGCTCCGCTTCTCTGAGCGCGCATGAGGGGAAGAATGGCCCGGGTATAGGCGATAGGCATAAAGAGGTTGGCCTCAAACTGTGATCGAAAATCTCCATCGCTACTCAACTTTGTTAGGTAGAGCTCCTCAAGTGGAAAGGCAGGGTCAATCTCACCTGAACTCTTCAAATGCACCTAAAAGAACACATGCGTTCTCGACAACGAGTACATCAATGCGTTGAAACTGTGCAATAGCCATGGAGACGGCATATCCAATCTCTACATCTGAGCGCACAGAAAGAGTCATTGCACCTTTCTTTTGTAGGTCGGCGAGTGTAGATTTGTCCAGAGATGGGCACGTGGCAATGACCTTATCGCCACGAGAGAGCGCAGCCAGGGCGACCTCACGGGCAATGCCCCAAGTGCTTCCTGGGACGAACCAGACTGACATTTTGAGGAAGAGTAGTAATTTGTAGAAAGATGTAGTTAAGTTTTTGATGTGTAGTTGTATCGGTGTTGAATCGCATTCAGGATAGAAGTCGAGGAATATCTGGGAAGTCCGGTAGTGGAGAAGGTGCTGACTTGGTAAATCCCATCTCGACTGACATGGAACGTGGCTTCCTATCACTACTACCACATGATGCAAGAGAGAAACTTTCTGGTTGCAAATCGCAGGTGCAGAGTAGTTTTCGATGGTATCCTCCATCGCCCCTTCCCCCCTTTTCACAGCAAGCGAGGTCTCAGCCAATCACAGCCTCACGCCGACATCCCTACAGTGCGAATTCCTTGGAAGCCCGGGCGGTTCAACTATCTTTTGCTTTCATTTCAAGTTGCTAGTCCGTATACTTTCTTTAACTTGTTGCCAGCTGGCATGTCTTACCACCCCCCACCCCCCCTTTATATGACAAGTTAAGGGAACGAGGCATACTTGAGAATCGTCTGAGCTATACGAAACGTCCGAAAGACTGGACGAAGAGGAATATCTCCTAGCGTAAAGCTTTTCCTTCAGGCCTTCCCAGTACAAGCGGTCGGCTTGGAAGACGTTGTCCTCTTTCACAGCTTGCAGAGTGGGTGGCGGTAGCGACTGCAGAGTTTTCCGATCACAAAGCAGTCCTGCCTCTAAAAGAACCTGTGCTGGTGATAAATTGATTAGAGGAAGTAGGTTGCCGATCAAGTTGCTGCCGAATCTTTGGAAAGCACGATTGACGTCTGCACCTAACGAAACGAGTGTTCGTAGCGTCAATGTGATACGCTCATCATCTGGATACTCCCTAAACCCACCCAAGGACAAGGTAGATCTATCGAGCGCACAGTGCAGAGGAGTTCCGAATATAGTCGTCTGATGGACAGAGCGAGCTTCGCTGGCTAACGACTCTGCAAGTTGCCATAACCACAAAGTGGATACCCAGTGTAGTGGAGGGACCCCGGAGACTTTTACTTGTGCTTCCAAGAAAACGGAATATATAGGCCCAGCCCGCGAAGGCGGCCCTGCTGTCAGGCGCGGTGGGGGTGGTGTGGGTGGCGGAGGTGGCGGCAATAGTACATCCTCGACATCGAGTCAGTGAACTAGTTCTCGTATATTCGTTTTGATCCCAATTTGACTTACAGAGGATGGGCCAGAGATAGGACGTGATGGCGGAGGTGGGGGTGAAGGTGGGCCGGATTGATGGCCAAAGAGGTAGCTTTCAACGGAAAATGAGTAAAATCTGGGGGGAGATAAGAAGAGAACTTTCGCAAGAGGTAACAAGTCATCCCCGCGGAAATGCCCATTGTCGTCAATACAGTGATGGACCCAATATTTGACAGCATACTTCCGAAACGGCCGAGTCGCAAGCAGACTCCAATACTCATCAGTCGGGGTATGATCAGTTAGAACGTAGTCTTTGAAAAGAAGATAGTGCAGGCAAGCTTTTCCAAGCTGGTGGTTGCATTCATCATTCACACAGAATTCATCAAACTTCGGTTCCTTCAGGTACTCTTTGACGGAGTAGTGGGCAATTTCTACGAGCCCATCAGACGGGCAGTGGCGAAGAAAGCTGCTACACCACTGGAGCAATTTTCATTGGTGTATTGAAGGCGGTCGTTTTGCAGAATTGTCGTCGTCGGCCAGAGCAACAATCTCGCAAAGCGCTTTGAGCGTGAGAGGTGTCCGGCTAGTGCATGTCCATTGTAGCGTTTTTTTTGACATATTGTTGATACTTTGGTTGCAAGGTGTGAATACGGTCTAATATCCTGTCGTAAGATTCCCGGAGGCCATGTGGGAGATCGTTCAGAATCTCTTCACATCCGAAATAACTGGCGCATAAGCACAAAGCATCGATCTGACATTCTACCCACCGGAACCTGCAGTAGTTGTAAGAAGTTGTTCTTGGCACGAAAGGTAGCATGATGAAAACATGAGGAAAGGGCGACCTACGCTCCTTGGGCGCCTGAAGCCAGCTTTTCTCTGATACGATCCTTCACGTCCTGACTCGACACCGGAAGATCACCGCTCGGTTCCTGAGTACGCAAAGCTATCTGTGATGCAATATAAAGTCTTAGGTCGTCGTTGTTGGCAGCTATTGATTCGGACTTGAAATAGCTAAGTGTGTACCGAATGTCAACCTCGTCTCGACTGAAGAAGAGGAGCCGTGTAGGCAAGGTGCCATCGGAAAGGCGAATCAGCTCTTCGGATACTTCTTTGAAGTTTTCGCATTCGTCTAAGCCATCAATAATGATCGATACTTCTTTGAAGAAGCTTGCTACCTCTTGGAATATTTTATGCAAGTCATCCATTTGATCACCTCTGAGGGACAAGGAAGAGTTTGTCCTTTCCGCATGAAGCTCTTCGAGTCTGAGCAACGCGTCTTCCTTACTGTTCGCCAGTTGGTAGATAGAGAGCCAAGGATGAGCTGCGGGGTCTGGCTCTCTGGAATCGAGTTGTCGCAAAAAAAGTAGACAACGGCGGCAGATGTCCGATTTTTATTCTGGTATATAGAGGATTGAATGGCTAGAGATGAAAGCACAATTTTTCCAGCTCCAGGAATACCATAAACCCATAGCTTGCTACGACTTGTCTTTGCCCATGTTGTAAAGGGGTCACCATTGATGAACCAGCCTCCGGTGTGCTCCTGGTGCTGTTTCTGGGCGCTCTTGAACAATCGGTAGGGAGTATCTTGGTGATAATATTGCTGGAGCTCTTTCTTTTCGTGTCTGGTAAAAGATGCATGTAACTCCTCGTGTATGTTGTTAACCTGAGTGGAAAGTGAAGCTTGGCCAGACAGCGCTTCTTTGAGTAAATCAACCTGGTGAACGGCGAGGAGCGAAGATATTGTGCCTTTGTGCCTCTCCAGTTGCAGCAACAGATCCTTCATGACTCTGTCCTTCTGAAATGTGATCCATGATAGCTTCTCACGTTTCGATTCTTTTGGTTTCAATTTCTCGATTTCCTGAAGAGTGGTCTGAAGCAGACGGAGTGGCTCGAAAGCAGGATTGCCAGGCAGCACTCTATCGCTGTAGTCTGGAAGTGCGTTTCTCAGTAGTTGAAGCAACTGTTCGATGGCGGCTAGTTCTTGGACGAGCTTGACCATATCATTATCGTACTCCTTGACCACCCTGACGAGCGAATGCACGCCTGCTAGCGCCGCTTGCGTGATGGTAATGAGCCCAGCGATCGAGGCCGCGATGCTGAGGGGGTCCGCCATGACCAGAACTGATATATGGCCACGCAAAATTCAAGGCCCAATTCCAGTAAATGTCTCCCAGTCTATGTTACAACGCGAGCGGCTATCTCATAGTATATGCCATCGAAAACAGCCTGTGATAAATGGGTCAGCTCGTCCAAAGACACATAATAAGGCGTTCCTACGCTGAGTCTGCACTTTAATGTACATCCGTTACTTCTGACTGGATGTAAGAGGAAAATGAAAAAGGATGAAGGATGAATCGAGGTGGGAACGTGATTTTACAGGTCTCGAGATTGGGGGCCAGGCTGCGCAAGGCGGATTGGAACGGGCTGAGCTCGGCGTCCATAACGAATCAACAACCAATGCAACCCAACTCCAGGATAAGATGCAGGGTTCTTTCCCATAATTGATCTGCCACCTAGGCATCGGCTGTAAGCTTATAGCAGAGCCTCGATGGTCTGCAAGTCCCAAGGGCACCATGGGTGCATCCCAGAGCAGAGGAAGCCATGTAGACCTTGCAAAGAAAAATTGAAAGATGAAGGAAGGGCTTATGATAGAAATACCACTTTTGAAATGGGAATCCGTTGAAATATAGTGCAAGTGACAAGTGGCAAGTTTGATAGAATATGTGGTTGGAGATGAAAAGAAGCTCGGCCATTTCCCCGGATTCGACTTCGCGTAAATAGCTTCATCAACGCGTCACTCCAGCCTTCCCTCCCCGCCTCAACACCCATCCAAAAATGCGAACACCATGAAAGCCTTCCGATCTCTC